>CM032421.1:13765983-13976907 GCA_019049465.1 Dryas iulia moderata | reverse complement strand
AATTTTTACAAAAAAGAAAATCGACTTCAAAATAATATATTGATTGACGCATAGATTCATATAATAATTTTTTTTTACGTCATTACGTTCATATTTTTCTGCATAATTCATATATTTTTTTAAATATATAAAATACGTTAAATAAATTTATAAAGTAATGTATACAATAGTTTTCATTTCCTAATAACAGAGGAATATCTTATAGTTACTTTTTTTATTAATGTAAAGTTAGTTTTTTAAAATTAAATAATAAAAATATTTTTTTTTTAATTTAAATTTTATATTGTTCATCGTCATGACGTTAAAAATACGATACGCATTGTACAGTAACAAGCCTAAACCTAGTTAGAATTCAAGTTTAGGTTTCGTCGCACATTTAAGCTTTTTTTCTTTTTTCTAATCTAAAAATTAAATTAAAGTACAAACAGTAATTTAATAATTATAAAATGACAGTCCATTTAATTATTTTTTTTAACTCAAAGGTCTCTAGGTCTAAGCCTCCTTGGGCCTCCCACAACAGCCTCTCAGATCTCTCTTGCATTTAGCATAAATTATATATATTTATATATATGCATGCATGTATAGAAAAAGAAAGTTAGTGTGAACCAAGAGACTGCTTGATGGTTGATACGTTGCTTTCCGCTCGAATTCATGTTAAACGAGAATTGAACCCACAGCCTATATTTTTTTATGTATTTTTTTAGCTTCACACTGTATCCCGCGCACAGCAGAGTAGACAGAGGGAACCCAGTGTTTAGACATTCCTCGAGCGTATTTGATCTCAAAACAATTTTAAGAAATCATTTTTTACTCTGGTACCTGAATACGTGTTTGTAAATCTCTTCAATCTCCATTTTTACTCGCGACGGTAAGGAAACTATAATTAAGTGTATGGAATGAGAGGTTGTTTGTTTTTTGCCAACCAATGTGGCAAAATTATCTCCAAAATTACTAGTCCGATTTAGATGCGGTTTTCAATAGCACGTTTCACTCACCAGGGGCGCGCCTAGATGTTGCCAGAATTTAGTAAAAAGTACTGTCATTTTAGTGTTGTGTGACATGACATTCTAGTGCAGACATACGGAACTATTACATTTAAATTTCTCTAAAATGTCCTCCAAACAATGGATCAGGTACACACGATCACAAAAATAATTGCAAAAGTTTTAGAAGACAACAACAATTCGCTGATATATTACAATCATAAGATATTTTTTTCAAAACATATATAAAATTTGAACGCAGCGGGATTCAAACCCGTGCTTCTTAGAAACCGCCCAACACCGATCCGATATTTGTCCTGAAATATTTTCTTAAATTTCCTAGGTGTGTCAACACCACTTAAAAATGTTAAAAATATTACAATCATATTTAACCAATAGTTTTTAGAGTTAAAAAAGATAACGAATACTTTACGAGACCAATTTAGTTCACTAAAGGAAATGCAAGCGGGGTTCCACAAGGTGTATTAGGTCCGGTCCTATACGTATACATGTGAGATCCAAGATCTGAAAACTAATCGCCTACTGCTTTGCTAATAATACTGCCATTATAGCAACAGGCGTAATATCCAATGATTTGTAACTTGACCAGAAAATGGCATATCAAAGTTAACGAATCAATACGAAATGTGAATCGTAACATTTATTTTAACCAATAATATGTATCTATAGTGGTAATGCCATCCACACCCCGTTCCTATCCGTAAACAAAAAAAATTGTCAATTTTTAGTAATAAGAAAGATATGTGATAGATGTAAGAAATAGTAGTAGTTATACACTTAGGTAAAATAAATTAAGTTAGGTAACGTTTAATATTCATATCATAAGATGTATAAAATGGAAACAAGCAACTTAAATTTATAAAATAACTGGACTCTCTTAGGGTATTCTTTATGTCTTAGTTTTAAGTACTGAAATTGTAAAAAAAAAGTATTGTTTATGATAAAAGTGATAAAAAGATGAATAAAAGTCGTGTTAGAAAATGTAAAAAAGGACCCTAGGAAAAAACGGAAGGACTTTATGTCCGTAAGCTAATAAAACAGAATTATAATAATAGAAAAAACAATAAAACGTCACCAATCATGTACATAGGAAATAAAGATCTCCATCGGCACCTGAAGATGGACTTTGTAGACGAAAAATATGCTTGAAGCCCTCACTCACCACCACGCGAATACTACAGCTATCCAGCTCCTCGATGAGAAGACTAGAAATAACGAAATCTTTAGAATCAGTGCAGTGTATTAACGTAAATAATATAGTTCATATAAAAATGATGAAATTAATCTGTTTTATAAAAATACTTAAAAAGTACTTTACCCCAAAGAGGCTCTTAAGATATTGCCAATGGACACATGTTTAGAATAAGATTTGTTAGAAGTTTAAGACAAGTTTTATTAACTAGATTGAAATTTGTTCTTAAGGTTTCCATGATGCAGGATCATGATATAAAAAAAACTCTGGAAAATATAGACGACGGAATGAAATGAAATGACTGTTGTACTGACGTCCGATTGGTGGTAGTTATTTGACAAATTTCGTAAACTGTCAATTAGAAAATCATATATTATAGGATAAAAATAAAAAATATATTTTTTAATCAAATGACAAAATAATCATAATTCATCTATCAAAAAAGTAAGTAAAAACGTAGTTTTTTCGATTCTCAGTAGTCACATCGGGAGGACATTCGGTAATAAGCTTACAATACGAGGGAAATCATACTCGGTCGACAATGAACGAACAACAATTGTGTATAGAAGTTTACTCTCGCAATACATAAGCGGTTAGGCCTGCGGGTCGGCGCGCATGAGCGCCAGGTCGGCGTCCAGCATGTCGCGCACGAGCTCGTCGAAGGACACGCGCGGCGCCCAGCCCAGCCGCCGCCGCGCCTTGGCCGCGTCGCCCAGCAGCAGCGCCACCTCCGTGGGCCGGTAGTACTTGGGGTTGACGCGCACGAGCAGCGCGCCCGTGGCCGCGTCGTGGCCCGTCTCGGCGTCGCCGGCGCCGCGCCACGCCACGCGCCGCCCGCAGTGCGCGAAGGCGCGCTCCACGAACTCGCGCACGCTGTGCGCCTCGCCCGTGGCCACCACGAAGTCGTCGGGCGCGTCCTGCTGCAGCATGAGCCACATGGCCTCCACGTAGTCGCGCGCGTGGCCCCAGTCGCGCTTGCTGTCCAGGTTGCCGAGCTCGAGGTGCGACATGAGGCCGAGCTGGATCTTGGCGACGCCGCGCGTGATCTTGCGCGTGACGAAGTTCTCGCCCCGCCGCGGGCTCTCGTGGTTGAACAGCAGGCCGTTGCAGGCGAACATGCCGTAGGCCTCGCGGTAGTTGACCACGATCCAGTAGCCGTAGAGCTTGGCGCAGGCGTAGGGCGAGCGCGGGTAGAAGGGCGTGGTCTCGGTCTGCGGCACCTCGGCCACGTTGCCGTACAGCTCGGAGGTGGAGGCCTGGTACACGCGCGCGCGGCGCTCGAGGCCGGCGGCGCGCACCGCCTCCAGCAGGCGCAGCGTGCCGAGCGCGTCCACCTGCGCCGTGTACTCCGACAGCTCGAACGACACCTTCACGTGCGACTGCGCGCCCAGGTTGTAGATCTCGTCCGGCCGGACCTGAACACACATATACCGCTTGTCAATACGACCCCAAAATACAAACAAATCCTTAAAATACTTAAAACATTGCTATTTCAATGTCTGTAAAATACTTAAAATTGTTGTGACCAGCTAATATTTATATTTTATTTTCTATTACACCTGGGACTGATACGTAACCAATAAGTATTTTAGTTTTCATTATGTCCTAAACTTATTTTTTTAAGTTAAAACTTTGGCGGTTCTATACGACTGTGGGATTCCCATGAAAAAAAATACAAAAATAAATTATATCAAAAATATAAACCATAAAAAAAAATGTCGTGTTGCGACACGATGAATATTGTTATTAAAATTCAGCGTAGTACTAAGAGTTATTTTATAGGAAAGATATTCGATTTGCCTGGACGCCGCCGATTGTCTATCAAATTCATCGAACGATCAGCACTTGTGAGCGTGTGCTTACGAGTCACGACGTCGATACGTCACACTAATTTTCTTTTCCAAATTAAGCGGAATGTGGAAATCGGAGTGTCTTAACACTAGGTTCCTTCTGCCTATCCTGCGTGTGCAGAATACAGCCTAAAGCTAAAAAAAAATTATTTTTTTACACGCTGTAAACGCGCGGTTGCCAAAAGCGCTTCCTCTGGATGATATTGACACTATAACAATGCGCAGAGAATGCGCACATAAAACTCTTACTTGTGTCAATCAATACATAAGCGCATTACTACTCATTATTAAGATTAAAGGTAGAACTTTTTAAGATATGCAATTTTTTTTAAGTATTATTAGTACCTACCTAATGCCCACATGATCTTCGTTTATTGGTTAAGAGATTATAAAATCAATTTCAAGATTTATCAAAGCTAATAACATGACCTCGTTTTGCGTTCGTTAAGCGTTCTGGTCGCCTGATACGCGCGTCGACGGCGTGTCAAATAAACATCGTATGCAAAGGCCATCACACTCACATACATTGAAGGTAATGAGGAGGAGGCGCGGGTTCGAATCTCAGTGTTTTTATACGTTTTCAAATTTTAATACGATTTCTAAATGTCTTTTTATTTTCCTAAGTGTGTAAATAACACCTTAAAAATGTTAATGTTCTTCTGTCCGAAGGTAAGTATAGAAAAATACGAGAGATTTTCTACATTTGCGAAAACTTTGAATACGATATAATTCATGGAAAATGTCAGCCTTCCCCTATGAAATATCCTTCGTTATGCTCCAATAAACAGCCCCAGGGGGTATAAAAATTTTTCCCGTCAGTTTTCGGAAGAGCTCTCAAAATGCATAATTTCCAAGCTAACCTACAATTCACGCTTATGATTTAATTTCAAACGAATGAATCTCTCGACTGTGTCGCTCAGCTCCTCTTGCCACCAGTCACTACCTAAACCTCGGATCTGCGACGCCTCCTGTAGCTAGCTACAGTAAATAAATATATAAAGAGGTCCGATTCTTTCAAGTTACCTGTGCCTATACTGCGGGAAGAAGAGCAAAGCTGAAAAATTACATTTAATTATTGACCGCACGTGAAAATACAGTACAACAAACTCGAACATTTATATATTTTTAGAATTAAAAAGAAGGATTGCTTTGTTGTAAGTTGTTTGGCGTTTACAACGTGTACGCAGATAGCGCTAATTAATACGGCATACATACATGTATATGTACATTAAAGTAACTTGTCATATCGTAGGCGCTGTGTTTGATTTTGTGATTCATGTTACAGCTATTAGTGGATTACAGCTTACATCTAGATAAAAATCTACACATTTAACTAGATAATAACTTATGATACGTGCAAGGAAAACATACACTTTGTTTATCGGAGTTTCCAAGAAAATTATATTACGTATGCGGACGGTTGGATTGCAATATTTGAATACAATTTACATAACATACGATATACAGTCTGCTTTAGAATGAAACCTACGCAAGTTCGAAAGCAGATATCATTCATTAGCACAGTAATAAGTGCACTATGATGCGCGTACCCTCAGTGCATGCACTGTACTGTATTATACTGTACTGCAGCTTACGGCAAGGATGCAGTCCCAAAATACGATATTAAAAGTCGTGACTGCGTCCGACCTTCACACTTACTGTACCTACATGTATAAACAAACATCTCATAAATGTAGTTCTCACTGCACCTAGCTACTCTGCAACAGGTTATCAATACTTATATTATAAATGCGAATGTCTCTTTGTCTGTCACGCTTTCACGGCCAATCTGTTACTAGATTCGATTTCGATGAAATTTAGAATGAAAGTAGTAAAAGGTACTGGTTCTAACATAGGCTACTTTTGAAAAACTTTCAAAAATCAACCCCGAGGGTTGCAATATGATGAAACAGTTATGTAGTTCACGCGGCAGAGCCGCGAGCGGGCCGCTGTTTCATAATATAATATATATACTTATTTACATAAGGAGTTGAAAATGCAAAATTAATATAAATCAATACTGAAATATCCAGTCAAAACCTCACATTCAAATAAATCAATGGTTGTGTCTGTGTCGTGCCCTAAAATTTAAATTATAAAGATTCAAATAAATTTCTCAATAAATGAGGAGTAATAAAGACATCACTACAATTCAAATGAACAAAGCCTTATTTTCATTAGAGATGTCCTACATGAAATAAAGTGTAATTTCACACCCAGTCCATATGAAACACATTCTTCTGTCAACCATTGTTTACCGCCAGCCAATAGAAAATTGCCATATGTGAAACCTTGAAAATGTGTAATGTTATATATTTATTAATTACTAGCAACCCACTTGCGGCTTCACCTGTGTAAAATGAAGTTTTAGGCAATTTAGTGGAATAAAAATAAATATAGTTGTAACTTTTTTATTTATGAACTGACCGACATAATATAAACTCTGAATGTCAAGGGATTTTAATCAAAATACAATAGGTAAAATTGCTTTTAAAATGGTTAAGCTGTTTAAATGATTACGTTGTACAAACAAATGGAAAATAAATAAAATAATCATTTTTTTACATTCCCTTCATCCATCTGTAGACAGACAGAGTCTTCAGATCAGTTATGTTATTTTTATATATAAGAAGATTTGAAAATAACTATACAGACTCAACAGTCCATACTTATATTTATTCCATCCATACTTATATTATAAATGCGAATGTCTGTGTGTTTGTCTGTCATGCTTTCACAGCTTATCTACTGGTCCGATTTGGATGAAATTTAGAATGAAGGTAGTAAAAATGACTGAGTCTAACATAGGCTACTTAGTTTTTCAAAAATCAACTTCTAAACGGTTGAAATAGGTGATGAAATTTGTATGAAAAATCTACACTGCTTGGCGTAATGAATTTTGGCATATATATAGTTCATAATCTAAGGTTAAACATAGGCTACTTTATATTTCAATAATCCACAACCGAGGGTTGCAATATACCGAAACAGTCACGTAGATCGCGCAGCGAAGCCACGAGTGGGCCCGTAGTACTATATAAATATCAGGTTACTGTCACAATTATTTTTACTTAGTATGCATGAGGTGAGATTGGTTGTGGGATGGATTTCCACAAGAGAAATGGAAATATTTCCATTTTTTTCACTCTAAAGTTGAGGCAAAGCACTTTAAATTCCATCACTTAACATGCAATGCCTCCAGAATTTGGGAAAAAATGGGAAACAGAGTGTCTTAGCACTAGGTTCTGTCTGCACTCAGCTGTATGGGTGATACAGCATGAAGCTAAAAAAACATAATATGTACTAGGAAACAGGAATTTTAGTCATGAAATTATTCTTAAACTTTACATATTGTTTGGTAATTTTTAATATTTTTACAAAATTTATTAGTATAAATCCTACTAAGCACTTGTCGAGGATATACATGTAACCAACAAATAATCATTTTTGTATCACTTACTTATTTCCATTAGTGTTACGTGTTTAATTGTGTACTTTTATCCCAAATTTACAATTCGAATGAATAGATAATTAAAACATACCTTAGTAATAATACTGATGAGACAAGTTGTGTCAGTCAAGTCTCCATAATGTAAGTGCATCCGACCCCCAGTATGGCATGCCGGCTGCTCATATAAGTGTTGAATTCTTCCTATTTAACAGTGTCAAATTATATTTTAAATTAAAGTAATTGTATATTTGCGTAAAATATATGTTTATGTATAAGATTAACAACATATTTTTACCTGTGTTAAAAGAAGAAGAACGTCGAAGTATTCCATGTACTTCATATCCCTTTTCAATTAGGAACTCTGCAAGATAAGATCCATCCTAAAAAAGACCACATTTACATCAATAAATATTACAGCACACTTGTATTATTAACTACAACTCACTAATAAAAGTATTGAATACCAATTTCGGAATAGAAATTAATATTATACAGAGAAACAAAAAATTAATTGCTTCAATAATATGTGTTATGTATTAAAGCGTACCTGACCAGTAATACCAGTAATTAATGCCACTTTTCTATTTTCACTGGTACTAGAGCCTTCACCGGACATTTTAAAGGTATGTCTTTTGTTTAAATAGTAATGTTCAACACGTCTACACTCCGCAAGCCGGCAACGTATGATAACGTACCTACACCTTATCAAATACACTCCGGCACATTATCGAAAACAACTATTTACAATTATATCTTGAGACTAGTTTGTGCTTTATTCTATTACTGTAATTAGTTTTTAATTATTGAAATTGACTAATATTATAGTAAACAAAAGTTAAGTACTTATACGTCAAATTCAAGAATTACATATTTGATTTGTTAAAACACAGAGTAGTGAATTCAAAATTGTGAGTTATGTTCACTAGAATGACAGTCACAATCACAAATAGCCACAGATAAAAATGCCAAGTGGTACTACTGTTTTCTTTACGCCTAAATTTAATACATTGTATTTAACTTAAAATAATATTTTATATGTGATTGTTATTGCTGAAAAAGCTTACCAAGTCGTGTTTCGGATGCATAGTTCTCTAAGCTAGCAACACCAATATAGAGTGATGACAATAGATATTAAAAATACATATGTCAAATTTTAAGCCATAAATAAATGTCACTAGTTTTTAAAAGGTTACTATAATATAAAGTAATTACTAAACGATATAGTGTAAAAAATATTTTTTATTTACTTTGCCTTGAAAATTTGATAGTGTTAAGAAGTTTATATAGTGATATTTAAACTAGGAAACAATAATATAATGACTGACATTACATGAGTTAAAATACGTAGTTTTCTGTTTGTTGCGCATCTAAGTAAATAAGAATAAAAGGTTTACAAGTAGTTTTTTCACCATGCCGGACATTAAAATAACCCCTTTAGGAGCAGGCCAGGATGTCGGCAGAAGCTGTATTTTATTATCGATGGGAGGAAAAAATATTATGTTGGATTGTGGAATGCACATGGGCTACAATGATGAAAGACGATTTCCTGATTTCTCATACATCGTCCCTGAAGGTCCAATAACGAGCCAAATTGATTGTGTGATAATTTCGCACTTTCATCTGGATCACTGTGGCGCACTACCATATATGTCGGAAATGGTTGGTTATACAGGACCAATTTATATGACCCACCCTACAAAAGCGATTGCACCCATTTTGTTAGAGGACATGAGAAAAGTTGCGGTGGAAAGAAAAGGTGAATCTAACTTTTTTACCTCACAGATGATAAAAGATTGCATCAAAAAGGTAACTGCTGTCACACTGCATCAATCTGTGATGGTAGATAACGAACTAGAAATAAAAGCATACTATGCGGGACACGTGCTTGGCGCTGCCATGTTCTGGATCAGGGTGGGCTCACAGTCTGTAGTCTACACGGGAGATTACAACATGACTCCTGATAGACACCTGGGTGCAGCATGGATTGATAAATGCCGTCCAGACCTTTTAATTTCAGAGTCAACATATGCAACTACAATAAGAGATTCTAAAAGATGTCGAGAGAGAGATTTTCTGAAAAAAGTTCATGAATGTGTTGAAAAAGGTGGAAAAGTGTTAATTCCTGTTTTTGCTTTGGGCCGAGCCCAAGAACTTTGTATTTTATTAGAAACTTATTGGGAAAGAATGAACTTAAAATATCCTGTTTACTTTGCATTAGGATTAACTGAAAAAGCAAACAATTATTACAAAATGTTCATAACATGGACCAATCAGAAAATCCGAAAGACATTTGTCCAAAGAAATATGTTTGATTTCAAACACATCAAACCATTTGATAAGTCATACATAGACAACCCCGGTGCTATGGTAGTCTTCGCTACTCCTGGCATGTTGCATGCTGGTTTATCATTGAACATTTTTAAGAAATGGGCGCCTTATGAACAGAACATGTTGATTATGCCAGGATTTTGTGTACAGGGCACTGTTGGGCACAAAATATTAAATGGGGCCAAAAAAATTGAATTTGAGAACAGACAAGTTGTTGAAGTAAAAATGGCTGTAGAATATATGTCCTTCTCTGCTCATGCTGACGCCAAGGGTATTATGCAATTAATTCAATATTGCGAACCAAAGAATGTCCTACTGGTTCATGGAGAAGCTCAAAAGATGGAATTTTTAAAAGATAAAATTGAGAAAGAATTTAAAATAAACTGTTACATGCCTGCCAACGGAGAGACAGCCATCATCAACACACCCACTAAGATACCAATTGATGTCTCACTGAGATTATTAAAAGCAGAAGCTGTAAGATACAATGCTCAGCCTCCAGACCCTAAAAGAAGAAGAGTCGTTCATGGCGTGCTTTGTGTGAAAGATAACAGACTGTCATTCCTAGACATAGACGAGATCTGTGATGAGATAGGCATAAACAGGCATGTGATAAGGTTTACGAGCACTGTTCGTTTCGACGACCCCGGGCCAGCGGCCAAGACCGCCGAGAAGCTCAAGTCTCTGCTGGCGGAGAAACTCCAAGGATGGTCTATCACTATCTCTGATGGAAACATATCTGTGGAGTCCGTCCTCATTAAGGTGGAAGGAGACGACGACAACACTAAGAGCATTTATGTCTCTTGGACTAATCAAGATGAGGACTTGGGCAGTTACATACTCGGCTTGCTACAATCAATGGTACAATGATAATAATACCATGTTATACTTGTAAAAAATCTTTTATTTTTAATAAATACCTAAGTAATAATAAATAAAATATATTTGTTGTTTATGCACACCACGTGACGTCGGTGTTGCACTTCCCCTGGTACCACAAGTACAGAAGTTTGTTCATCTCGTTTAAGTTTTTAAGTCTGTCTTCATTTTGCTCGTTTGGTTTCTGAAAATAAAATTAATATTAGAATTACGTATTAATTCTTACTAAGCCTTTGTAGTATTTTCTTTAATTAATATAGATAATTTAAGTTGTAATTAAAACTTTTAATTAAAATATATTAAATGTTCTATGTTAGGTGATAGTAATATGGATAGACGGGTTATTATCATGTTACAACTAGTGAGTAGAGTAAGGCGTATCAAATAAAGTTTATCATCAGTTGATACCCTAAATAACGCAGATTACGGATGTGTCATTGAGCGTTAAGTAACAAGTTATCTTACTTTTTTTTCTATTTCAATTGCTAATTGCTGTTAAGTTATTGTAAATATTATAGTGATTTTTAACCGGGTATAACCATCTGGTTAAAAATTATATCTATCATTTTTAAGTTTTCATACTTTAAAATGCTAAGTGACCAAGAAATATTTTGGAAATTCTGCAGTTTGAGGGCTTTTCCTTGCGTGTGCCCGAAGGCAAGTATCGAAATATACGAGAGATTTTCTGAAGTATTTGCGAAAACTTTGAATACCATAATTTATGATAAATTATGGGAAATGTCAGCCACCCCCCATGAAATATCTTTCGTTTTGCTCCAAAGAACAGCCCCAGGGTGTCGAGAAAATTTTCCCCTCATTTTTCGGAAAACCCCTCAAACTCCCTAGTTACCAATATTTTTTACTCTCTATATTTGTCATTGTTTAAAAAATATGTAGATATATCAGAATACTATTTTGTTTCAAATTATACTTTAGTTATAGTGGAAAATCTATAAAGCATGTAGCCGTGTATACTGCACACTGCACATGTGTGTACTGAACGTGTAGCGCAAACAGAAACAGTTATTACTTTATATTCATATTAGGTGATACCCACAACTCTGATTGTGTGAAACTTGCCTTTATTTTTATCAAAATACTTTCATGTACCTTGTTGATGATGAAACTTGCTAAACGTTTAATAACTACTTTAATGTGGCAATTTACTTGTTTTTAAGACTTTACCGATAAATGGCATTCCGAGTGAGTGGTATTTTGATTAGCATTTCTCTGTGTGCAAAAAAATAAGACACTTCGTCCTCTGCTTAAGCTCGAATTCGAATTTAGGAAATTTCGTATTAAACACCAGTACTCAACGCTCGGTTTCGTGTTACCAGAGGAAATGTTACTATTTTACTTAATTCAATGATTTTATGAAGTTTTCTTTCAGTTAAACATAATATTGTGAGCTACTCAGTTATAACTTGTGTTCAGTGTATCAGATTTTTGTCATACAAGTTTAAAGGGTACAGGTCTGGTGACTGTAAAGCGACTGGTTGTGGGTTCGATTCCCACTCGAGGAGTAGAAATATTTATCACTAGCGACCCGCTCGCGGCTTCGCCACGTGAACTACCACTTTCATCCTCTATTGCCTCTTTGGGATTGGTCTTTTTTTTATAAACGTTGTATTCGATATTTGACCTTGGGTCACTAATTATATTCTTGAGAAAATCATCGATACATCTAGTACAATGTGTATACTATTTGATTATATATATAGCGATAATATAATATAGCGATAACTGTTATACAGAATTCACTTTTCTACTCTTTTATTATATATATAGATTTCCATTTTCTTCGCTCTGGTGTCGCGGCAAAGCGCAGCGTTAAGTTCCGCCACTTAACACGCAATAATTTGACAAATTTGGCGGTGCTTGGGGAACGGAGTGTCCTAACACTAGGTTCCCTCTGCCTATCCTGTTGCGTGCGGGATACAGCGTGAAGTTATATAATCCAAGGATCTTAGGTGTTAATCTTTTGACGCTCCCAGATTAGCCGTATTCGCCGTAGCGTAAAGTATGTGTGTCGGGTGTAGTACCATGGCGGGCGGGAACAGTCTGCGGAAGTCGGCGCGGTGGAGGTGCTCCGCGTGCGCGCGCAGCAGCGACGCGCGCAGACGCGTGCGCACGCAGCCGCGGCACAGCGCGCACTGCGGCCGCGCGGCGCACCCCCCGCCCGCGCCCGCGCCCCCGCCCCCGCCCGCGCCCGCGCCCCCGCACACCCCCGCGCACTCTGCGCTGTACACCGCGATGTTCTTTTCCGCGGAGACCATGCTGTACGCCGCACTGCGCCACCAGACGTACATGGAAAATATACAAGAATATTGCTTACTTAAACATCAAACACATTTATATACACTTTTTCCCCAACTAAAACGGTGTCACAAGCCGAGCACATATTCAAAAAACGAACGAACAGCTCTTTTTGTTTGAAATCCTCGCTTGTGAGGGAAGCCACGAAATGAAGACGACGGCGTGGCGACACCGTTTGTAGTGGGGGAGCGCTTACCCTCCCAAGCGAGGATACCAAGCCAAGCCAAGGTCAAAAATCATATAGACTCAGCTTCCCCCAAAGGTGGTGACGCTGTGGAGGCCACTCTGACCAACAGTATACTACACATTCGAATAAAAAGTCAAATACACGCAGATATGACGCTCTCTACTCCCACGAGGTGTGTTCTGTACGCGAGCGGCAAATCAAAGGACTTATCAAGTAACGTGCGCCTCGCGTAAAGAGATTTCCAGTGAATACGATCTTGAAGAACCAAGAAGAAAGTAACACAGTATTAATACAAACACTTAAGTTCTCCATAAGTTCATAGGATAACTTCATTTTAGTAGACCCCAAAATTAAATATGGACTTGTTTTAGAACCTTAGATAAGACTATAACTTCTTTACAAGGTTTAAAAACTAGATTCAAATAGTTAAAAACAGCTATAAACGTATTTGGCTTTTTAGCATTAATGACACATTGTAAAAGTATTAGATATGTTTCGAGTTAAAGAAAGTAACGATACGAGTACGAGTAAAGATAAGGTGGTGAATCAGAAATTGACGATATTACTGGAGTTATTTTAATAGAACATTTTAATTAATGGAATTATTGTTTAAAAATAATAATTTCATTAAAGTTGCATTTTGCAGTAAACTATTTCAATGATAAACAAATAGTATTACAGTGTTTTTTTTTCATCATACCAAAATGATGAAAGGTGATGGTGAAAGATCCTTTTCAAAAAAATAAAAAAGTAACTATTTACGAGTAAGATCAACGATGATCCAGAAATGGCACAATAATTTAGCTGTGGTTTAAGTTGAACATGAAATTTATGGCAATATTGATAGCTAACGCAAGGTTAAAAAATATCAATTTTAGAAAGCTTATTAAGGTATTCGAACCTGCGCCCCTTGGAAGTCGTGTAAGCACTCTGATAGCTAACGCAAGCTAAGTGTTTCGATGCAGCGGATATTAGAACGCAGAGACATTACCCTGGTGGGTACATCTTAGAGATATGTTGACGTTTATGTTGAAGAAAAAAAAACACATATTAAATTTGGAGCTAAAAGGATTGAATTATGGCTTAACCAGACAAGCGGTTATGAGGTTGACATATGAGTATACTATATTAAAAGAATGAAATTAATACTAAAAGATTCCAGATTCATATGGATATCCAATAACGGATTTTTGGACAAAAAACTAAAGCAAGTTTTAAAATCCCCGAAGCAATTAAGGTTATCAAGATAAAACAGCTTTAATAAAAAAACACAGGTTTTTCAAAAACCCTAAAAAAAGGAAGAAATATCAATTTTATTTGATTTGTAATATCCATTTTCAAAGCTTTATTTTCATTATTATATAAAATAAATATGAGACAAAAACTTGACTTTGGCAAAAGTTACTTTGAATTTATCTCCATTCTGTTGAAATATTGTGAAATAAAAGGAGTTCTGATAGGAGAAACACTCACTATCGTGATAGTGTTAAGGAATATAAGCGATAATAGTTAATTCCTCACTTGTATATTATGAGATATTCAAAGTACGTTCCTCGTGATTTAATTTACTATGTAATAGAATACAGGTTACTTGGAGTCAAGAGTCCCGGACTAGCGGACGGGGGCGGACCCAGTTCTAAAAAAATTGTGATCACCGCCCCCTTACAATGGTCAAAGTACGAGTCGGGGCATGAACATGAAGAAATTGAACGTGCGAGGTAAGTCAGTGAACTTACGTGAAGACAAAAAAGTAACGTCACAAGCAACTTATATTGTGCGCATGCCCATAGTGCCCACTATGGTGGATTTTGCAAGTAGGTATAGAAACATAAGCATCTTGGAATCGGGAAATCGCAGAAGACAGGTATACACTCTTGTACCCTCTTGTACCCTATATACAACATTTTAATTTTATTGCATGTATTTTTTATAGAGTAGTCTATTCTGGACAGCCTCGTGAATTAAGATTCCATGTACCCGATACCCGTATTAGAATAATTTGCTGACGCGGACGTCGTAAACATTTAAAGCTATACAAGATGTCGCATCCTGTCAGTGTCACACAACAGTGCGGGACGGCGAGTGGCGGCATATGTACGCTCTTCCTAGTTTCTATATATTATAAAAAACTCACTCAGCTTTATTGATATGCTGGAGGCAAGATAACAAGTCAAGACCGAAACAACTTAGCATAGGTCGATTTGATCTTCAGTGATCTTCAATGCTAACGATTATTGAAACAGTAAAAACACAGCAGAAATGTGGCCAATCGTGGTGAAGAGGCACAAAGCGTGACTGGAAAACGACTGATTGTGGGTTCGATTCCCACTCGGGGAGTGGAAATTTTTAGTATTTCCATTTTGTTCGGTCCGGTGTCGAGGCAAAGCGCGGGGTTATATTTCACAACTTAACACGCAATACCTGCGAATTCGGTGGAGTATGGGGTACGGAGTGTCTAGCTAGTGGGTGGGACGTACTCACGTGTGCAGCGGCTGCAGACGCGCCGGCGCCGCGACGCCCGCCAGCGCCAGCGCGCCGAACACCACCTGCTCGTAGAGGAGGCGGTTGGGCGCGAAGTGCGCGGCGCTGAGGTTGGGCGACATGTTGGCCTCCAGCAGGCGCACGCGCAGCGCCGCGTCCACCACCAGGTCGAAGCGCATCAGCTCGAAGAAGTTGTCCGGCGACGGGTACGCCTTCAGCTGGAAACGGAAACGCTCCCGTAATAAATAACTACACACGGTCCAGTTATTTTATTCAATTTTATAATAGTAATTCAAGAAAAGGATTTTTTATGGTAAAAAATATCGATGTACTTATCAGTTTAAAAACCAATTTAAATTTTACTTATATATTATTTAGTTATTATAGTAAAGTACTTTCGAGCCTCCCGCTTAATACGATCATACAATAGGTACGCTCTTTTATGAAAACAGCTACACTGTAACATGAAAAAAAATGTTTTTATTAACAGTGGAAACATATTACAATATTTTTATTATTTTGCGGTTATCAAATTATAAATGTAATATTTTGTCAAAGCTTGATAAATTCTACCCTAAAAGAACTTCACGCTTTTTCCTGCTTAGAAGGTGAGTCAAATATAACCTAGTGTTGAGAACCTCCGTTTTCCACTTTCCGCCCGACATTAAACATAAAATAAAATCTAAGTAATTATCTAAAACTATAATCCATACTCCATATTTGAATTATGAATGCGAAAATCTGTGTGTTTGTCTGTCACGCTTTCACGGCTAATCTATCGGTATCATTTGGCTAAAATTATAATGAAAGTAGTAAAAAATCCAGGGTCTACTTATTTTTTTCAAAAATCAACCTCTAAGTAATAAGTGACTAAAGTTTATATAAAAAATCTAAACCGCTTGACCGACTGTAATAAATTTTGGCGTAAATGTAGTTGATAATCCAAGATTATACATAGGCTACTTTATTTTGTAAAATCCAGCCCCGAGGATTGCAATATAACGTAACAGTCACGTAGTTAACGCGGCAAAGCAGCGAGCGGGCCGCTAGTATTAGGTATTATAAATAAGATAAAACAACACTGTAATAACATATAATTATAATATTTACCTATTTTGCTAGTACCTACTACGAATGCAAAAAAGCAAATGGCGAAAGTCTCACCGCCTCTATGATGTGTCGTTCCTTGGCCAGCAGCACCTCCGTGATGGCCTCCTGCACGTCCTCCCACATGCGCGCCGTGTCCTTGCCCTGCGCCATATAACAACACTACTAAATATAGCCTTCGAAAATGCCTACTCGGTTACATTAGGATAGATATTTTGAAAGGAATGCGGCTCAATAGGCAGACGCGGCCGCGCAGGCCCGATTATCCTTTGGCCTATTGTACTATCTACCCACTGAGGTATTTCACGTTAAAGAGATACCCTGAAAGCCTGAGATCTAGTGAAAGATTCAGCAAAGTGCTTTAATAATATGATGAGTCACAAAGTACTTACGCTACAATGAATTGTCTTTCATTTATCTGTGACAATTATAACGTTATAAGTCGAAATTACCTAAGATTTAGCCCAATTTAATTTTTTAAAATTTAACTCTATTTAATATACTTTTAAACATTTTTAAAGTGTTATTCCACACTTAGGAAATTTGAAAAAGACATTTAAAGAAAACGTATGAAAATTTGAACGCAGCGGGATTCGAACCCTGTCCTTGTCAATGTCTTTTTCAATTTAATATACTTTTGAGAAAAATTAAATTGCTTGAGATGTAAACTACGCGTGTTGTGTATTGCATTTGGATGGATCTCAACTATTACTAATAACAGTTAGCATAAATGTATTAATATTAAAAAATATATATATTTTACTGTTCCTGTGAAATGATGTCTGTCCATGATCACTTGATACTTGCACATTGTCGATTTATGGTCGTGGGATTAGTAGTGTGTTAACTAACATAGTATAAATCTTAAAGAAAAATGAAAAAGGTCTAACAAAAAATATATTATTCTACAATGAAGTCACGTCGTTACTTGTGTAATTACAGCAAGCTACCCGCCCAGTATCTAAGGATTAGCAGTAGCTAAAACGAGGGCTGCAGGTATTGAACCCAACACGACCTACAAGTGCGGGCGCTCGGTGAGTATGTGCGGTGCTGACAATCGATATAGCAAGGGTTAATTCGTTAATCCCATTGCGTCGTGTCGCGCGTTGCATTACGCGCTGCGGGGTGATCGACATATTAGCGTGTAGCGGCTAAGCGTGGCGCCAGGCGAGTGCAGGCGCGCCGCACACCACGCTTCTTGTACTATTTTGTCCTCATTTAAATGACTTATGTTAAATATATGTTTATGTTAAAACACGCACATATAGTATATATTTTGTTTGTCATAGTTTTATTGTTGCTAAAGACTTTCTTATAGCGCAGGACGGCGCAACGGTAGCAACCATTTATAACCTAAATTAAAATTATATTTCTTATTGAAAAAAAAATCATAGTTATGACGCAAATTTGGAGTATGCGTGCGCTAATAAACTACAATCTATGTTTGTGGAAAATTAAAAATGAATATTCTGACATTTGAGTGACATTTAATGTGGTAGTCTAAATAAAGCTTATCTATGCGAGGAGTCCCTCGAGTGCGGTCGCCGCGACGCTTGCCGCTTGCCTTGCGGATGAGATGCTCTTTACCCTTTCATATAAACTAAAGAGTAATAAATTCCACTTACATGGCCACTACCGCCCACCGACCCGAGGTCTTCTCTTATGTGTGTATAAACTAATTAAGTATAATAAAAACAAAGTTCTGTGTGTTTAAAATAATTCCTTGTAATAAAATAAATGAATTCCTTGAAACTTCTATTGGATTAGAAATTTCCATACAATGTGAACGTGGGTGGTCACTAACACAAACAACTAGCGAATATTCTCTGGACAATGTTTTTTAAACATTATAACATACAATTGTAAAAAATCACCTCAACAGAGTACCTACACTACAGGTATCAACATACAAAAAGGTATAGAGGCGCGAGTTCGATTCCTGAAGGAAAATGTTTATGTTTACGTGAAAAAAATAATTAAGTAAATGGTGTATTAAAATATAAAGTGCATTTTTCATTTATAAACATATGCAGCCATTATAAAATAACCACATACATGTTAGTAGAGATATAGTGGTTGGAGCATCAAAATCGGATTAATATGAGCCTAAATCACAGAATATTAGGTAAATTCATACGCTAACTACGCTAAAATGCAAATCAAAATGTTTGAAATGGCTTTTAAGTCTGTCTTATGACGAGACGGAAAGCATCTTAAGTTTTCTTGAGTAACCTGATAACACACTTTTACACATGCACCGCACGCACACACACACACACACACACACACACAAACACGCGCGCACATAAACATTCGTACATGTAAACACACCTACTTATATCCATCCATGCACATGAGCAAATACATGAGCAATTTTAAAGTTATCCATTTTTTGTTGCTTGTTTTTGTATTTTTTTTTTGTTATTTTGTATAATTTACTCATCAACATATTATAGAATTTTTATTTATATATAATATTTAATTTTAAGTAAGTAATATTTAATTTTAAGCAAGTATAAGATAGTTCGATAAGTAACGTGCCACAATTAATACATTTTTAAATATTTCACTTCATTATTTGTAAGTTTAGAAAATTGGTGTAACAATATGTACCTTAAAGGGGGCGTTGACACTGCGCTGCAGTTGTATAACTTTTGCAGTTGTCATCGTATACCTTGTTAATGTGTAGGATAATTTGTTCCCAATAAATATTTTTATTTTTTTTTATTCCCGATATAATATTAAGTTCTATGTAGAAGACAACGAAATATTCAAGTATGTATGAGAAGTGAAGTAAAATAAAACTAAATATTACGACAAAATATATTGGTTCATAAAGAACGCTACGTTTGTGGAGGACCTTACGTTACCCCTTTTTTAGCTTGGCATGGTGTCGTGTTATTTATCGTCTAGTGAACGGATTTACATGGCAAGTGCCAGTTAATACGCCTCTCATTGACTCATTAAAGCCGAGCTAAACAAAATGGGCTCAACTATGAACCCCCTAAGCCAGCACAGTCTGTGCGGCGTTATATACATACATTGATTGAACCACTTTACTGCCTATACTCAATGAGTGCTATAAAATCGAACGCTATTATAAGTTGTTCTGTGAATGTTTGTAATGAATAAATGAAATCTTTATCCACTCCTGATTAATATGTATAATAATATTACTATGAATTTCGTTACTATACCTTACCTTTTCTGTTCTAACCGCATTTAGGTCCAAAGAGTGGATGTTAAGATACTTCTGTTTCTTTTTTTTTATGTACAAGTTGCTACGTGTACGGGTTTAGGCCATTTCTGCATTTTATCGAGTGGGGATCGAACCTACAACCGCTTCATGAGCAGTACCTTGGACTGGGCGTAGTGGTCGAAGGCGTCCTTCATGCCGAAGCCGAGCGCGGAGTAGACGCGCGCCAGCGACGGCACCTCCCACGTGGGCAGGTAGTCGTCCGCCACCACGTACTTGTCCAGGTCCTCGGGGTCGAACGGGTGGTACTTCGCGGGGCAGTACCTGCAGACGTCAGTACTATGTGTTATCGCCTTATAAGCTTTTATTGTATTATACGATAATATATCAATATTATATCTATGTATAATATGTCGTATCATAGGCTAGGGGGAGACCCTACACACTCTACTACTACACTACTTTTCCGATTTTATAGAAATTGTGTGTTGGGTGAGAAAGGCCGTGGGAGTTTTGCGTCTTACCATAATGGGAAAATAAACATAATTGAAGTCCAATATTGAGCCTCCTTCTGTTGAATGAATTGCCATACCATTTGCATTGCTATTTGAGAAAACGTAAAAAACATTAAAAATGTTTTCTAAAAATATTTTTCACAATTTCCTACTTGTGTGATTAAAACATTAAAACTCTAAAAAAAATTCTAAAGCGCGGGACGGTGCAATGGTCCCATACATTTATTATCTAAATTGAATTGAAATTCATTTTATAGAAAAAATATTTTTCACTTCAACATAATGCTTACATTGATACAAGTACCATGGTTTTAGAAAACATACACTATGAGTACAATATTGTGACAGAGCAAACAATTTTTAAAATATATTTATTTGTTTACTTATTGTAACCAGTCGTGGTCTAGTGGCACAAGCGTGTCAGCGTAAACGACTGGTTGTGGGTTCGATTCCCACTCGAGGGGTGTCGAGGTAAAGCGCGGCGTTAAGTTCCGCCACTTAACACGCAAGCCTCCGAATTCGGTGGAAAGTGGGGAACGGAGTGTCTTAACACTAGGTTCCCTCTGCCTACCCTGCTGTGTGCGGGATACAGCGTGAAGCTATAAAAAAAAATATATTTATTTGTTTTGCAATTAAAGTATTATATGTAAACCTACATAAGTAAAAATTGAATAGTTTATTTTTAACATAAATACAATCGGTCACGTACTTCATTAGCGAAAATGACATCAAATAATTTAGTTACAAGTGTTACTACTTCGTAACTCGTAATAATTTTTTGTAGTTGAAACTATAAATCTATACGTATACCTACATATTATGGTGTTCCTTAAGTCATCTGTCGCGTAAAATTCATTTTTTATCATTGTACTGCCGAAGCCGGTGAAGTAGTACAATTTCAGTTAATCGTAATCAGATAAGATTGTAATTTAAAACCACTAAGTAACCCACATTTTATATTGAAGATAATAAAGAATAATTGTTTTATAACGTAATGTATATGTATATTTTTAACAGTAGACAGTGTACTCACCTGAACAACACGTCCCCTTTGTACCAGTAGGCTCTGAGCGGGTTGACGGAGGTGAGCACGACGTACACGCCGATATCGAACTTATGTCCGTCGACCAGGAACGGGTCCTGCACGTACTCCTGCACGAAACTCTCGCCACTTGACAAATCTATTGCAGTCACGTTCTTTAAGTAAACGCCGCGATGTTGATTGTGCTTTTGCAAAAACATTGCATTTCTATTTTTAGCGGCGTACTTTAAAAATGCCTCTTTGTTTTCTGGTAACTTAAACGCTTTGGGAATAAATTTGGAGTCGGACGTTGCCAAGTCGACTTTGTTCGTGATGAAGCCGGTCCCGGGGAAATGGTTGACCCTCTGGTGGGGCTGCAGCGCACGCATGTGGGGCTGCAGCGCCCGGAAGGGGTAGTCGTGCGACCAAAGCAGCGTCCAGGGGGTCGCGTTAGAGCTCAGCTCGTACCCGAGCCGCTCCAGCACGAGGTGCACGTGCTTGAGAAGCCCGCTTTTGTTCTGCACGTCACTGTGGGCGGAGTACACCCAGTAATACTTTCCGTCGCGTGTATGATCTTTGTGGACGTTTTCCTTTGTATTTTGTACATTTATTATCTCTAATAGAATGGCTAAAGATACTCCTATGATACATATTAGGAGGAATATATTTATATTTGCGTCATTTCTAATAGAATGAGTTTTTCTTATTGTGATATCTTCCTTTCCATTACTTTTATCTGGGATATTATCGTTTTTATCTAATATTTGTTTGTTCTAAAAATAATAAATACACATTATTGCTCGTAATTTTGACTTGACATAATTATATTTGTAATGGTATTGTATTAAATAAATATTTATATCATATTGACGGTTGTGTAATTTTAGATTTCTATATATTTAAAAAATAATAATAACATGCTCTGGTACGAATGTCATGATTGAAAAAACCACAATTTGAAACCCGTGGAAAGTGTTTAGAAAATGAAAATTAGCTAGTAAACTCAGTCAAAAGTTGACAACATATCTAACTAAATGCTAGTTAAACTATTGTTTACCGAATCCCATCCTCTCTAACTATATAACAGGCGAGACGATACGTATGTTATAATTCTGAATAGGAAAATTTAAGGTGAAAAACAAAAACACAACGAATATCTTTTTCAATACTATTCATAATTCCTTACTTTTATACACAAAAGTTTTTTAAATAAACTGTCAAATACCAAATCGGTATAAACTTACTACTATAATTTATACAATTAAAATATGCTTACATCTTTAATGTTCCGATCGTTCTTCATTTTCCTAGTTAAGTACAACTTATTTCACTATCATATCATTAATATATTTTGCAAACACGAGTTATTTTTTTGCCGCGTAAATAAAGGTTGCGTACGAGCACAGATCTCTACATATGCGGCCAGAATGAATCCATTCATGTCGGAGCGAGACAGCACTAATCCGCACACGTCAGAGAGAGACAGCGACAACTTTCTAAAGTAGCTGTCAGTGCAGGCGCAGGTTTTTAAGGTCACATCTATGGAGTGGGCACGTACATACATACATACGTATATACACACGTACATACATACATACATGCAGATGAGGGGCATCAGACGTGGGTTTATATCCGTTACTAGTTACCACGTTATATGACATACTTGTATATATTAACAATTGATAATGTTTTCACATTTAACACTTTTTTACCCGCGACGGAACGGCGACTGTATATGTGTTTGGGGTGAGAGGTTGTTTTTTAGATGTCAAGTAAGCAAATAAGAATATACGCAAGAAATATATTAAAAATTTTAAGTTACATAACACTTACCTAATACTTCAGTTTCAATAATTAGTACATTAATTTTAAAATAAATATTCGTAAATATTTTCCCACATAGCTGCTTTCAATAAAAATTACAAAAGTAGATACCGTAAACGACTGATAGGCTGAGACGAGGAATCCGAATTTTATTATGTTAAAAATAGCAAACGGATGCGTACATTTTTTAAATTATTATTATGATAGATTATTTAATAAACATCAATTTGCGCAACGATTCTAGTTTGTGGGCTGGCAATAACTTAATTACTTAACCCACAACATAGCTAAGGATGGGCAACATATACAAATTATATAGTTACAATCAGCAGTACCGGTAAAACTATGTAAAGTTTTATGTATGGAACGGGTTTTTTGTTATGTAAACTGAGTTTAAATAGCTCCGCTAAGACATATTTGTCTGCTAGTTTATTTATATGTACATCATGCAGTTTATGTGTAATATTATAATGATAGATGTAACCTCAAGGAATGGTATGCCGATACGTGTTAGACAGCGTGGTCTACAATGAAGCCGCAATACAGGACGCTATAAATACCTTCAATTACAAATATGCAACATAGCCAAGTTATGTACTTATAATATATCTATATATTATTATATTAATACAAAATTATTTATTAATGTGATTACAAAATTAAGAAATTTATGTATTGTTTATTTCATTTTTAAGTCTTCTAGTACATGAAGATTCAAAGACTTAAATATATATATATATATATATATATATATATATATATATATATATATATATATATATATATATATATATATATATATATATATATATATATATATATATATATATATATATATATGAACTATCTGGTTAATCTTAACTTAAACAAATAAAAAACAATCTTATACTTCAATTTTGTGAAATGTCCCTAACTAAACGTCATCTTTATACCTCTATGTAGACATGTGATATCTGATGCGTAACACAAAAAATATATAGAAATAAGCATAAAATTATAAAAAAAACAAGAAGTTTAAAAAAAGTACCAAGTAGTTTTTGTAACTTTGATTTAAAATTCCACAATTACCTAGTATAAAACAAAGATACTTCTGTTTGCCTATTAACAATAAGCTTACAGCGAAACTTGAGAAAGAAGAAGGTTTAGGTATGTAATTATCATTTTTTATTTTGCGTAAATTACTTAAAATATGAGGATATTTGTGCAACGTGTCGGATTAAGCTGATTGATTGCTTTCATAGAAAATGCGGCTAAAAACGTGTAGTTCACGCGAGCAAACTTGCGAGTGAGTCGCTAATAAATTAATATTTTAAGGATATATTGCTGTACCCTAACGTTATTCAAAAAGAGCATTTTATACATAAAAGAGTTATATTAAAGGGGTTACTATGATATATGAATAAAAAAATCCGCATCCATTTTCACAGCAACTTGTTCATTTTGGGTGTCGGCTTTGTTAATTCGAGTACGTATTACGGATGGAGGATCAGCGAGTAGCGAACCGGAGTCCATGACATTGAAATACAGCTGCGCTCGGAGTTTGGTTCCTTGTGCGAAAAACCGAAAGCGCGACAACTGATATTATTATATTGTCATCATTTTTTAAAATATTTTTTTGTTAATATATGTATCTAGTTACCTTACAGACACGGTTTTTTACTGTCTAAATACTAGATATTTTTTTATTTATACCTAAAGCCATGAAAATGTTTACTATATAAGTCGTTGTTAATTACTGTGTTTGGTCTCCAATCCAATTTTCATTTGTATACTAGCCTAAAAAGACATTTAAAAAAGGGATTCAAGCCCGCGTCTCTTGGAAACCATCCACCATCATACCAACTGCGTCAAAACTCTTATAAGCTTATTGCAACTTATTTATGTTCTTAGCATTTAAGGAAATTTTATACGTTTTCTACATATCTTTATCAATTCCTAAGTGTGCGAAAAACACTTTAAAAATGTTATAAGTGCTTAACAAATAGCATTCTCCCTTGTCAAACGACTGTTCGTAGAATATTCATTGGGTAGCAGAAGTTTCTAAAAACGCCTCTACAGAGATGCTAACAACATAAATAAGTTGTAATAAGCGTATAAGAATTTCGACGCGGCTGGTAGTAGATGCCAACACTTAGCTGTCAGAGTGCTTGGTCGGCTTCCGAAAGGCGCGGGTTCGACTACTTGTTTTCTCAATGTCTTTTTTCTTATTTAACCTTCTTAGGGGTAGAATTTTCACAACCACTGTTATAGTTACGTATTAACTTTAGATCAACAACCCATAAAGTTTCATGTTCGCAACATTAAAACTGATGGACTTTCTACAAACTTTCAACCCTTATTTGACCCCCTTAGTGGTTGAATTTTCAATCATTCTTAGTGAGCGTCTACACCAGCGTCATAAATAGAAAATCTTTTGTAGTGGTTAAGTATTTTCACTGCTGGCATTTATTTATTTAGGTATTTAGTACAGAAATAAGCAATTGATCTTAATAGAATATGTACAGTATACATCCCATACTAATATTATAAATACGAAAGTATCTCTGTCTGGCTGTCTGTCAAGCTTTCACGGCTAATCTACCAGACCGATTTCGACGAATCGCAAATTCGCAATGAAAGTCTAAGCCGCTTTACCGATTTCGACGACTATTCTCAGGAAGATAGTTTATGACACAATGTTAAACGTAAACAACATATTTTTTCAATCCCCAAGGAACTGGAGAAATAGGAGACGAAAAGCTTTAGTTGAACTTGAGTCACTAGTAAGACACAAATTCTCCACTAATTGTTTATTTATTTTCGGTTGGTTTGGTGATGTCTCATTTGATGTTAAAAACACAAAGCAATTTACGTAGCTTTTAGTCTCAGATGTTAGAGAATATGAGAAATAGACATCTCATAAGTTACTAGTATTTGTCTAATGACAAGTGTGCAATCTTCAACAAAACGAGAATCAAATAAACGATCGATATCGCTCGCGTCCAATAACAATAATGCGTCGAGATCTGTTTGCGGTTTTATCTCTGTGTAACAACGAGTGGCGGCAGACAGGACGGCGCGGCGCGACGCGGCGGGCGCCGCCCAGACCGCCCAGCCCGCCCAGCTATTCACTTTGTACTTTTGTTACACTAACTGAAACATTCCACTTAACAGCAAATGACTTGAGTGCAATAATATGAGATAAAGTATAAAAAAAATGTAGAAAAAATCGATAATCGTTTTAGTTATTTAATATATTTATTAAATAGGCAGCAAGACACGGACGATTGTCTCCCAGTGTGTTACATTCAATTATGTTTTTGTCTTTTAATTGAATGATTAATCATTATTCAGAGATATGTTTGTACAGGCAGAGTCGGCGCTCGGCATCACCTCGCTATTGTCCACCGCACAAAGCACGCCCGGCGCCGCGCTTGCTGTCTGTCTGAGCTCTCCCCTCGCGACGCGCCGCCACTCTACGCTAAACTTTTCAACTTACAGACATACGAGCTACATTGTTTTTGTTAACTATTGAAATTAGCCCGCCCGCATATACTTGTTAAGCATTAATAAAAAATGCGACTCTTATATACGGAAGAGTAATCTTAAGAATTAATTACAATTTTTAGTTTTATAAAAAAATATTTTCAATAATTTTATAAAAATCACCATTTAGAAAATTGGTTACCACCAATATCATTAATTATATATTTTCTATCTAAATTATTGTCTAATCGTCATATATATAACTGCGTTTGTTTTATTTGAAATGTGAAAAATAAGTAAATCCAGTCTTTGAATCCTCTAAAGTTATGAAATTTACACTTTTTACATTTAAAATTCACTAAAAGATGTAGTAATATTTTAAAATTATTGTGACATTTTAATATAACAATCAATTCATTCAACATACCAGTTTGTTATTGTAGTTATTTGTCTTTAAAAATATTAGAACAGATCACTAACTAGGGTGAAAACTGCGTTAAAAATAAGCCAGAGTTTTCATAGGCAACAAGTTATCAGTACATTTTGCATAACTCTTCTCATTTAATCGCAGATCGCTAACAAGCAATGTAAAATTTTATTTTCTCAAAAATGAGACCAAAAGTGAAAGGCTCGGCTTAAAAAATACAAAAGTTATGACGGTTCTCATTTTTCCAAAACTTCAACTCTCATTTCCTCAAGACATCTTTTTTCCACTTAGTGACCTTTAGCTCTTCAGACACTAATACTTTTAATATTGGGCAAAGTTTATCGATTAAATATTGTCGAGTAAAGAAATGTAAATGCTACGCGTACCCTTCATGCGGATTAGGTTCAGTGAGGAGTCATTGTGTGTCAAAGTGAGGTTCGGGATTGCGACGCTTGCAATCTTGCATAAGTCAAGCGTCGATTTGTTAATTTACTGTTCCTCCCACTTTATTGATGCGTTTGCACTTTACAAATAAACTAGTGTAACAGCCCTTTTATTTCAGGAGCATCCCAATGCTTAAAGTTGTTTGTTATATTTAAATTTAAAAAGATCATTTCATTAGACATTTTTGAAAACCTATATTATAATTTAAATGCTACGCGCTTCGACCTGACCTAGGTCTTGGAAACCGTCCGAGGGCTCTGTATGTTAAAGCCATACGTTCTCCTACCTGCTGCCTCAAATTTCTTATACGTTCTTATTTTTGTTGTAAGCAAATTAGTTGTAATGGGCGTATAAGAACATTTACTCTCTTGCCAAATAGTTGTTCGTAGAAATAATCTTTGAGAAGCAGGAATTAAAAGAAAATATAGAAATGTCAACAACAAAACTAAATTATAGTAAGCATATAAGAATTTGGAAGTAGCCGGAGATACAACGTATAGTCAGCGGTCAGAGCGTCCAAGAGATATGTGTTTGAGCTTCCCGCTACATTCTAAAAATGATTTTCCTGTCTTTATAATAATCATTGTATGAACTTTACATGCCATCAGCAAAAGTAACAGAAATTGATTAATATTTGAAGGACGTTGTTCATTAGCAAAGCTAAAATAAAGTAAGATACTGTACTAAACTTAACTACAAAGTTTAAGCAATCGTCACCTCGTAAGTATTTTCTGCGCAAAATCGTAAATAGAGTCCTGTTTGACTAATTTTCGTAAAGTCATCAAATGTCATCTCACGTAGTGGTCATATCTGTAGAAAGTACAGGTAGCGTACAATACTTAAACTTTTTAGCAGATTAAGAAATAAAAGAAGTAGTAATAATTATGAAAAAGTTGATTTATTATTATTATAATTATAATAATTATTATAATACAGTTTACAATAATTACAAGCGATCACCAAACGGGGTGAAAGAAAATGGCGTATTAAATTATTGAGGGCTCGCTGGCGGCGCGAGGCGGCGCGTCCCGAGCGGCCGCGCCGCCTCGCGCCCTCGCCTCGCGCCCTGCGACTTTAGGATATAGTCTTTGTAACGCGAGGAACAAAATATTACACAAGTCGAGTATTATTTATAATCGATTCGGATTAAACCGGTTTCGGCGAAGCGGGAGAGAAGGCGGGGCGGCGGAGGCTATGTACATGCCGCTACGGGCAGTCGCACTCTTCGACCACCATCTCGGGCAGGTCGCGTTTGATGATGTTCGAGTCGGCGCCGAAGTAGATCAGCGAGAGCGCGGAGAAGCGCACGGGCGCGCAGCACGCCGCGCGCTCCAGCCGCGCCGCCTCCACCACCTGCGGCGCAACAAGCCTTACGGTCACCCTCACCCTCGGATACGACACAACACAACAACGGAAATAACGGAAACAACGGAAACAACGGTAGTAACCTGCGAATGATAGTTGGCGTAGGAGTCGCAGGTGCCGCGGCAGTAGTTAGCATAGTAGCCCTCCGGCGCGACGATCCAGTCGTCCCAGCCGAGGGCGCGGAAGCTCACGTAGTAGGTCTGTCGGCAGCAGCCGCCCTCGCGCGCGGCGTCGCAGTCCAGCGAGCGGCGGCGGCGCGGCGCGTGCGCGGCCAGGCGCAGGCGCAGCAGCGGGCGCGCCGCCGCCGCGCCGCCCAGCCGCAGCCGCACGCGCCCCGCGCAGCCGCTGCAGTCCAGCAGCAGGCGCAGGGGAGCGCGCGCGCCCGCCGCCGCCCAGCGCCGCGCCGCGCCCGTCACGTCCACGCGCTGCCAGCCGCGCGCGCCCCGCCCGCCCCCGCCGCCCGCGCCCGCGCTGCCCGCCAGCTCGCCCACCGTGGCGTTGCCGTGCACGGTGAACGCCCACAGCGTGTAGCGCAGGCGGCGCGCGCGCGGCGTCGCCTCCGCGCGCACCATCAGCTCGGCGGCGGCCACCGACAGCCCCTGCTCCGACTCCGCCTCCTGGCCGAGTCGGAACTCGATCAGACGTTGGCCGTTAAGCGTCTCACCTAACAACAGACAAACTTTCTATGTGAAATAAAAGCCACCACTACCTGCGGCTATCCTAGGGTCCCTGAGGCGAAACGACACTCCAGCAGCGATGGACCGGGTGGTGGGGGACGGCGGCGGCGGTCGGGTGCGGGCGCTGGGCGCTCATGGCTGTGAACTACGCTTGCCCCGTCGCCGAGTATACTCGTTCCAAAATGTCGCTCGAGTATACACGCCGATGCAAGTTCGCGTTATCGCGCGCACGCCGACATATTTTCGAGAATTTTCTAAGGGAATTCTTGAATAAATTCGAATTGAAAATAAAGGAGCTCGGTCGACCGCTGTTGTGTTTTGTAAGACAAAAAAAAATGTTGACTACGCGTTTTCCACCGGTGTCAATAGAGTGCTTCTTGTTCTTCGCCCCGCAATTTCACGATCTGTAAAAATAATTACCTTGTTAATTTACAGTGGCAGGAACCAATCAAACTTACTATATATTATACATATACACTATAACCCACCAATAGTATTAACCTATGAATAGGAAAACACCTTACAGAATTATTGCACAATAATGATTGCGCAATAATCAAAAATAAAAATAATTTTCATGCTTGATCTTCAAGTATTTATGCTCTATTTAACAAGTCCTCTGCGTAACCGAATTTCTAAATTTACTCTACTTAATACTCTAGTACCAACTTCATAAAACTGTTTCTACGTCGGCTAAAGTCCATTTAGAATTCCAGCAGTAGTGTACGTGTAAATGAGAACTTTCCCCAGTATTTTATTATGATATGACGTTCAGAAATACCGTCGTGTTTACAAGAGCCGGACGCAGTCAACGCGGAAAGACGCGCGCGAGGCGGCGACTGCGACGAAGGCGTCTAAGGCGGTCAATTGGCTAGTTAAAATTAGCCATGGTTCATGGGGTTAAATAATTCACATAATATTGAACGTGTCGCCGTGCACTGTTATGCAACTACAATCGATTGTTGTGCTCTCTTTCATATGTTCGCTAAAATCTGCCTTAGGTCTTCTGTTATTACTTAATATTTAAATAATTCTTATAACTCAGTTATATTTTTTAAATGAATAGAGTGCAGTCGGGGACACTGGTCGCGGGTCACGGGTTGCGGACTGCGGCCGCCGGCTCTGGGGCGGATGCGGAGTTGCGTTGACGTTGTGATTGCGTCACTCAGGTACTCGAAACGATTCATTAACAACCTTTCTAGTTTAAGTGTCGGACAAGTCTATTGACCGGTTTGTTGTTCTCATAAAACCTACCCGGGGCATAGATTTTTCTTAGCTTAAGTTTTGCTACCTAATAAAATAATAAATCGTGCTTCTTTCATTGTTACAATATGTACGTTCTAAAATGTAGTTGACAAAAGTAGTCGGAGCGCCCAATATAAATAATTCTATACGTAGATACTAAAATTTTTAAAAAGCCTCGTAGATATTTCTTTCGGCACTGGCAAATCTCGGTCAAGTCAGCCTGAGTACTGCGATAGCTGCTATACTAAATGATACGTACTTCTAAAAGATGAAGGGAAAAGTAGACATAATTTTCTAAAATTTGAAACAATATTTCACGACATTAACATAGACCGATAAAAATATATGTTACTACTTAATACCGATACCGTGTGTTTGTAAATAATGAGTTTTATTGAAGTGAAAACTTCTTTAGGCGCGTTGAGCGTTTTGGTAGAGGGTAAAATCCTCGGTTCGCGTCTCCGACATGCGACATGATAATAGTATATCTATAGCTATGGAGAGCCAGACTAGCGCACGCGCTATTATAACTTTTAGATAAATTTCAATCGAACATTTTTATTTCTTATTTCAGTTACCATAAACCTATTGTATCTTTTTTAGAATACCATGAAATGATTGAACGAACAGATAATCTAAGTATTGTCGAAATTAACGATGACAATGATATAAATAATGAAAATAATGTTCAAACTTGAATTTATTGAAATTCGTGTAAATATAAATTAAAAAAAAAATTAAATAGCTTCACGCTATATCCCGCACACAGCAGGGTAGGCAGAGGGAACCTAGTGTTAAGACACTCCGTTCCCCACTCTCCGCCAAATTCGGAGGCATTGCGTGTTAAGTGGCGGAACTTAACGCCGCGCTTTACCTCGACACCAGAGCGAAGAAAATGGAAATATTAAATATTTCCACTCCTCGAGTGGGAATCGAACCCACAACCAGTCGTTTACAGTCACACGCTTGTGCCACTGGGCCACGACTGGCCATGTAAATATAAATACTATATACAATTATCTTAATTGTATATTAATTATTTTTTCAACCACTTTGTATTTATATTTTGTTCATGATTTGTTTAACCCACCATATGTAACTAATAAATAAAACATAAAAAATTTCATATAATTTTTGCATATAGTTTTAATTACACTCAACTTAATAGTTCCGTTTTCACTTCTATCGGCAGTCCCACGACTGCTACTGTTTTTATTTTTTTAATTAATTTTATTTCTAGTATTATATATTTACACTATTACCAACTTAATAAGCCTTTCTAAGGCTTCGCCAAAAATTATTATATTTACAATGGTTTGTAAATTCAGTAATGTAAATTCGTAGAACAACATTCACGAAAAATATTCTTAAAAACACAATTAATTAGCAAAACAAGTGCTGAAAGTATTAGTTAAGGTTGCGTGTCTCTGCTGCTCCTGCGGTCGCCTACAATAAGTTTTCTGCTTGCGATATATTTTCCACACTACGAGTGTGTTCATTTCCAGGGAATCACGAGTTGGCAACAATAATTGTGAGCGAATAATCGTAATCGCGAGTGCGTTAATCTAAACAATTATTTTACCTAATTCTCACGCAAGTCCCAGCTTACAATTAGTGTGGCTGGCGGCGGCGGCTCGGCGACTTCCACTTTATTTTACTTCACTCGCATAGTTTATGTTTTATGTGTCGTAATCAAAATATAAAATTCCGCATCACTATAAAGCACAAGGGCATGTGTATATATTTTAAAATTACATTATTATTATTGGTTTATAATGTAACATATTACGAACTTTCAACCTACAATGTGTTTCAGCCGATATTTCAATATACTCGTATAATATAGTTACAAGTAGTTAAGTAACTAGACAGATTTCACGATATTACAGTTCACGCTGAAGGCCGCGGTTCGTTCGTTATTTTAGGTTCCAAAGTTTTTTTAGTCTAGATTCGTTCAAGGTCTACAATTTGAGCATAATTTGTTGTTAGAATTCTAAAATATGTATATTTAAACTAAACATTTTCTTTACGAAAAAAATGATAACATTCCGTGATTTACATTGTAAAGTATCGCTCGTTTATTTTCTCTATTAAAATAATCACAAGCGCTCGGCGTTCCTTTTCAATTACGAAGAAAGTTTGCGGGAGCGGATTGTCTATTTGTTACGTTTTGTAAGGATAACTAATTGCCCGAATGTCGATATTGCCCTTCCATTGTGGTACACAAATATGATTCTTTAATCTTCTACAATAATGGGACGAGGTAACTGAACTTAAAGGTGAAAGGTTAGCACTCAACCGTTCACGAACAACACTAATTAAAAATATATTGAAAATAATCATTTTTGTTGTATCTTTACGTGTCCATCTGCTGTAATCAAGTTTTAGTTTATTTAACAATAGTTATTTACATAGCATTGTAATTTGTTAATATCTTGGTCAAATGAAAGTTCAAGGTTCAAAAATTTTGGATATTTTATATGAATAAATTGAATGGTTTTCACACGTTTCTCGATCTAGCCAAACTTACACAATACACTACACATACACACGTCCGACCCCCGACTTTAGTCCTTATTATGCGAAAAATTAAAGGACTTATAATAAAAAAAAATGTATATTTTATATTTAGAACCGTCACACTTAATCTTCTGACATATCCCTATATATAGTTTGAAATATTTTTAAGAAGAACATTAGTTTCTCAGCTTCTAAATTATCTTATTGTATTGTTGAAATATATAGCTAATTAACAATCAGAAATTAAAAAAAATGCGTCATGGTTAAAATTCTATTTTTGTTTGTAACTTTTAAGAAATCTTCATCTCTGACATGAATTAAAGGTAAACGAAATATAAAGTGGCGTCTGCATCGCATGACATTGACAGTATTAATCTCTAGTATCACGATCTCAGATGGCGGCTTTAAAGTCCCCGCGTCGCATTCAACTGCCACTGATATGGGTAATGGGTGCAACAAAGTTGGCTACTCGCCTACATACCATTTACTTAATTTATGTTGCCTTTAGTGACCTCTACTTTATCCGCATAATGACGTGTAATCGAAAGTATGATAACAATAATGGAACTGTACTATCATTTAAATTAACACAAAAACTTATTGAACTGACATTAAGCAGAATTATATCGTTGATTAGTGATCGTGAGAGTTTATTCTTTTTACAGAAACACCCTTTATTGTAAGTATATATATAAGAAATAAGGTGTAGCTTTCACAATGAATGTTTAATATCTACTATATTATGTTGTTCACTCTTGAAAGTGTGACAAACTTACCTTCATGTAGGAAAGTTGTGGTCGAGTAAGTTACGTAAAAAGTTTATCATGTCGACGAGCAACCTCCCCCGCCGCGGCAGGATCGCAACTGAGGCACGTCGGGGAAACCCTCGCTTATATACCCTGGGGGTGGATGATTCACGCCAAGTTTTCCTCAAGAGTGGGTTTTTTGGTAACATCTAGAATTCTTTTGTCGCTCCACGGACCAATCAATTATACATATTTTAATAAGTATATAATTTTCCCGTAATGTACTATCTCATAAAATATATTTTTAGAAAAGACCTTTATATATTGAAAAAGACATTATAAAAAAAGTAAAAGCTATGCGTTTTGCGTTAAACGCATGGCTTAGTGGTCAGGGCGCCTGAATGGTTTCCAGGAGGAGCAAGTTCGAATCCCGCTGCGAGCAATTTTTTATACTTTTTCTAAACAGTCGTTTTCAATTTCCTAAGTGTATGAATAACACTTTAAAAATGTTAAAAGTATCTTTATACATTTGAGTAGGTAGAGAAAATCAGTTAAATTAAAGTTCAATTTTTATTTTTTACTAATTTCACACATACGTTTCACAACATTCAACACGTACGTTTTTTGTAAAAGTACGCTAGCAATAAATGAGAAGTAGTGTCCATCATTTCTTAACTAAGAGAGATAAATATATATAAGTAAAATAATATTGATACAACTCATAGCGCTAACATTCTTAATTCGTTAAGTAAATACTTAGAATGGACGTGCGCCGTAGTCGCCGCTGTAGTCTCGCTGTAGCCGCGCTACGACGCTTCGGCGCTACGGAGCTACGGGCTACGAGGCTACGACCAACGACTAACACTAATTAGGTATCTGATTATAAGTTATGACAATATTTTGAATTTATTTTGTATGCACAGTAGTAAAGTATAGTGAATAGAAGTTCTTTTTACAACTCTAAGTACTTTTTATTTTCATTCTTTATTTTATTTGCACATTGAGATGTGTTGAATGGTGTGTCAGAATTTTTTTTAATTACATCTAAGAGAAAACGAAAATTAAATATTAATTAAATATGTGAGATGACAACTACGGGTAGTTACAGCAGTTGACCTCTACATTGTATTTCATAGTATGAAACAAGAAGATATGGACTTAAGTTTAGGATTAAGCAGTTCTTGCACTCACTCTTGCATACTACAACGCTTGCTGGTGTTAATGGGAATCCCTTCTTATAAATTATACAAAGGCTAAATCAGCCTTCGACTGTACTAAAACTGCTACGACTAATATTAACTTTTAATATTTTAAACTAATACTTTAAAATAAATTTAACTAAATATATTAATCAAAATGTTGTATTTTAAAAAATGATATATTAAGTAATTGTGTATGTGCCACAAAATCAATCAACTGTTTGTATTTGTAGAAAATACGTTGAATTGTTATTCAATTTATAAATAGAACAGTACATTCTATTGAGATCAATGTTCCTTTAAGATCCCAATATGTAATTGAATTTCTTTTACTTGAGAAAATATTAGCCCTAATGAAAACATTGCGACTACTATCCAATTGGAATTTCAAAAACTGGGTTATTGAACCTTAGCTGAGACATTGTCTTTTTATCAGTATTGGATTATTAACACTGTGTTTTATAGTAAAATACGGATCAATCGTGGCGCAGTGGCCCAGACGTGGGACTGTAAACGACTGGTTGTTGGCTCGATTCTCATTCAAGGAGTGGAAATATTTAATACTTCCATTATCTTCGCTCTGGTATTGAGGCAAAAACGCGGCGTTAAGTTCCGCCACTCAAACGGCGGAAAATGGGGAACGGAATGTCATAACACTAGGTTCCCTCTGCCTACCCTACTTTGTGCGGGATACAGTGTGAAGCTAAAAATCAGTTTTCGAAGTTATTCCATCATGTGGAATGTTAACAAATATCCACTTACATACGTCGAATCATTTGGTGAATATCTACCTCTTTTTAAATATAAAAAGAGAAAAGAATGAACAACAGCTATTAGCGCTGATTCGGCGGAGTCCGGCCGTCCCGCGTTAGGTAATAAACAAACACTCTGGCGTCACGTAGTCTGGCGCGCTCAATCAATCGCTGGCAGACTCCCAACGACAGGGCGGCGCCACACTGTGCCACTACCGCTCTGCCCCGACTCGCGCCCGCACTAACAACACCAATTCGTCAAGTACCTTGCTTCTAACGATTTGTCTACTACTTACGACAGTTGTAGTTGATAAAAGATGACTAGATGGGATAGTCAAGTTAAATTCTAATACTAACTGCGTTTTTTAATAAAAGTATTGTTATTTTACAAGGCGGCAAATGCAAAAATGTAAATAAAATAATTAAAACAATAAAAAAGTGTATCTAAACGTTGAACACATCGAGGATTAATAAATGAAATGATGAAACAACACTGATAGCATAATATGAAAAGAGAATTGATTTTTTTATCTGTTTTAACTGTATATATTCGTAGTCACTGGACAGTATCGAATATTTAATGAAGAACCATATAAGACCAACATATCTGTAAGATAAGGAAACAAGCCTCAGCAAAAATTATTCAACGTTATTCACAAGTTCTTTTGGCGTATAAAAGTCCTAGAAAATCTGATAAAGAATGATTCTTTATCAGATTTTTATAAGAAACAAATTAAATTACTAAAATAAAAATTACTTTCTAAGTGGGTAGCTTAGGCGGGTAACTAAGGTTAGTTACCCACCTAAGCTACCCACTAAGGAAGTAATTTTTATTTTAGTAATTTAATTTGTTTCTTATACACAGCTTTTAAGTATTCCGAGGTGATGCTGAATATTTCTTTTCTTTAGCTTCACGCTGTATCCCGCACACAGCAGGGTAGGCAGAGAGAACCTAGTGCTAAGACACTTCGTTCCCCACTTTGCGTCTCGTGTTAAGTGGCGGAACCTACCGCCGCGCTTTTACTTCTGATACCAGAGCGAATAAATGGAAATATTAAATATTTCCACTCCTCGAGTGGGAATGGAACCCACAATCAGTCGTTTACAGTACCACGTTCGTGCCACTACGTCACGACTGGCCCCAAATCTAAATAATTAATGTGAAAAAAATCAATTAGTTCTTTTTTTTCTTATTTTAACTGCCATCTATTTGCAATATGTCCTAATTGAACCACAGATTTATTAATTGTGGTTTATAGCTTATTGTCGTTTGCTTTGCTCTGTTCTTTATATTTGTTAAGTTTATAAATGGAAACTTTACTAGTGTATACGTTATTTATGTTTAAATTGTATGTGCACTATTTATACGGTATGTTTCCCAAATAGAAATAAAATAGTAATTGCCGCATCAGTCGTCAGCGTGGCGCAGTTTCACAGTATCTGATTCTAACCGCGATGGTTGTGGGTTCCATTCCCACTCAGTGGAATGATTTTATACTATTTTCATTTCTCCGCCCTGGTCCCTAAGAAACAGCGTCGGACAGTAACATCGATGATAGTGGATTTGAGTAAATCAAGCCTTTGAGTCCGCTTGGGTGAAGGGAGAAATAACTAAAACACGTAATTGATTTATATGTTACACATTTTTTGAATTCTAATATAACAAATTAGGTAGTGATATCTTAAATAAGTAATTATAAATTAAAAGTCACAAAAGCAACAATCAATTAATTTGACATTATAATTTTTACTGTAGTTATTTTGAAGAAGACATTTAGAAAACGTATAAAAATTTGAACGCAGCGGGATTCGAACCCGCGCCTCCTGAATACCGTCCAGGCGCTGTCTGTAGATGCTGCGCTGCGTTCAAATTTTTATACGTCTTCTAAATGTCTTTTTCAATTTTCCTAAGTGTCGAATAACACTTTTAAAATGCTTAAAAGTATTTAATATATAGCATTCTCTCTTTTCAAACTTTGGGTAGCAGAATAAACTTTGGGTAGCAGAAGTTTGTTAAAATCTCTCTACAGAGATGCTAACAACAAAAATAAGTTGTAATAAAGCGTATAAGAATTTCGACGCAGCTGGTAGTACGCATGGCTCAGTGGTGAGAGCGCCTGGGCGGTATTCAGGAGGCGCGGGTTCGAATCCCTCAGCGTTCAAATTTTTATACGTTTTCTAAACGTCTTTTTCATTTTTTTTTTATGTAAAAAGGACAAGGCAAACGAGCGTTCGGGTCACCTGGTGTTAGGTGAACACCGTCGCCCACGTCGTCGTCAATTTTCGTAAGTGTGAAATAACACTTTAAAAAAATATTTAAACACGTTTATAATTATTTTTACAGTTATTTTTCTTTAAAACAAATGAAGTGAAAAATCAATAACTACCATAGAAAACTAACTAAGTCAGAAATATGACAGTTTTCTTAGATAGCAAGTTTTCAGTACATTTTTACATACCTTTTCTCAAATATAGACTTCATTTTTATTTTCTTAAAAATGAGTCCAAAAGTCAAGATACATTAAGAAATACAATAGTAATGAGGATTTTTATTTTCCAAAAACCTAGGATTTTTGATTTATTGAACAAATTGACGAAATGCCGGCTGTAGCAATTGCTATTTTAATGTTGTTTATTACTACTTTAATTAATACTATATAGAGTTGAACTCCGATCTGTTAACATCGACGTTGCTCCTCCCGCCAGTCGCGCCCGTCCTGCTCGTCATGCTCGTCCCGCGCTCGTAGCACGTCGCGTCGCCGCGTAATGAGTAAACTTCAGGCGCATACATATTCATTAAAAGTTTAATGCTAATTATATTATTGAAACATTCGTAATGAGACTCGACGCCGACTCTTATAAATTTCAACGTATGAGTATGTTATGTTCATATTGTTTCCTACAGTTTAGATCCTGAGTCCTGACTCAGTCACTCAGGACGCACGCATAATTTTTTAGTGGTTTTTTAGCTACACGCTGTATCTCTTGCGGGGTAGTGAGAGAGAACGAAGGGCCAAACGCCCCCCGCCCCCGTCCCTGCATACTTCTCTCGCCTCGTCCACTGTCATCGGCCTCTTCATACACGCCTCCTAACTACTCCCCCGTAGTCCTGACGCTTTTTACGTGACCTTCCTCTAGTATTGTCGATACCATATTTCCAAGGTCTCTTTTTATCCTATCTATACTTATCTTTCTTGCCATTCTTTCATCACTTATCCTGTCGATATGCCTAAACCACCTGAGCACGCTCTTGTTCTCGCTAATATCTGCCATTCTGTGTATCACTTCACGGCGAATTCGACCAGCGGAGCTGTCGTCTTTGTCATATTTAGAAGAGACTTCGTCTCTACAGCGTTCATCTTTCTTTCATTCTTCTTCTGCAATACCCACGTTTCGCTGTCGTATAACAGCGTCGGTACCAGTGCTGCTTTATACACCGCTTAACGTGCGGCGTGTAGTGCGTGCTCACGTTCTACAGTCGCATCAATGCAGAGAGAGCACTATTAACCATGTTATCAGCAGCAATACGCCTTTCTACATCCATGTCATATCTTCAACTCTATAACTATACTTCCCAAATATACCAGTTCATTTACATGTTCTAATATCTGTCTGTTTACCACCAGAATTTTAATTTGATCATATTCGGGCTTAGTCCATTTTTTTTCACACCTCTATTTCAGGGTGATGATTAATTACTGCAACTCGCATTCTGATGTTGCCATAAGCACTTCATCATCTGCGTAAAATAGGCAATTAACCTTCAAGTCACCCACTTTCACTCCTAGGTCACTTTCACTCTTTGGACACAACTATTCAAGTATAAATTGAATAGCCAAATTGACATGGCACAACGATGTTCGACGCCCGATTGAATATCAAACGGAGGTGACATGCCTGCTCCTACTCGTACACAGGCTGAGTGATCTCGATAAAGAGACATTACCTGCCTGCCTGCAACAACCGTTTGCTCACATTGTACCGAGGCAGTATCTCCCAAACGTTCTTTTGCACAAGTCTATCAAACGCCTTTTCCAAATCCACAAAAGCATAGAAAACTTTTAGGCTTATTGCCAAATTCTTTTTTGTGATCATGCGAAGGGAAAAGATCTGGCATGTGCCTCTTCTAGGTCTGATGCCTCCTTGGACCTCTCCCGACAACTTTCCGATCTCTCTTGCACTCTTCTCTTTAAAATTTTTGCTTAATTCTTCAGAATTTATTTATTATGCAAGCCTGACAAATATTATTGTGGAGATGATGACATGATAGACCTTATTTAATTACGGCTATGGATGATATACAATACAGTTTTATACATGCAAATGGTACAGCATTTCATGCTTTACAACTAAGGCGTAGGCCGTAGTGCCGTAGTGGGACATGTCTGACTGTAAACGCGATAATTGTAGGGTGGGTTCCTCCTCGGGTAATAATTATATATTATTTTCATTTTTCCGCTCTGGTACTTAAGCCAAAGGACTACATTTGGCCACCTTGGTTACCTCACATTACCTTTTCTTCTTTCATAATATGTTAATTTTCTGTGTAAAAGTAGGGAACAGAATGTCTTGACGCTAGATTCTTTGTCTATTCTGCTTCTGCTGCGTCCCCGCAGCCTTTGCGTTTTAAAATATATCTATTCAATTATTTTAAAAATACACGTAAAGTTAGTAATAAATTAATTTCAAATTATTTTCTGAAACAAATGAAATACGATAGGCAAAGTATTTTGACACTTACTATGTGTTCTTTATCTTCGCTGCATCCAGAAGTTTACGAAATAAAAAAAAATCTACGTCTAATAATTACTTCTATTGAATTACTTCTAATGGCGGTACAGGATTTAAATTAAAACAGCTTTTACATCTAGGTATATAGATTTTATTGTTATATATGCAACATCAATAACTTTGAACGTCTACAGCAAACATCTACTACAGACAGACACTACTGTCCATAATATATTTCATATATTTATCATAGGATACATGTAAAATATTACATATTCGATATTACATTACAAATAGATAGAGTATTTTAATTTGAACTCGAAAAATGTTGTAAACAACGCGGTAAAGACATAAAAATATTTTATGCGACGACAGAGTACAAATATATTACAAAAATATAATCCATATGAGCAAGTTTCTAGAGGCTTCCTCATAAGTTATACACAAGATAACGCTCGTAAATTATATCAAGTATAAAGTTAGTAAAAATACTTTTATAAAGAGTTACATATTTAAGAAAAGAGATATCTGATTACACAGTATGTAGTATGTACTATGTAGTAAGGTTTTTTACAATAACTTATGTTTTGTGCGGGTAACGGCATTCCCTTATATTCTAATTACATTCTAATAAGTAACATATAAGTACGCAAGCGGACGTTATGCTGAAAACGTGTCGTTAGTGTCATAGGTACATGGTATACAACTATAAATAGAACAGTCGTATATAAGCACGACCAATCCCAGAGTGACACAACTCGAGACAGTGCTGAATGACAGAAGGAAAATAATGATAATTTTATAGTTTCGGCAATTTTCCGATTTCCTTACGGTTAGTAACTATTCGTAAATACTTATGTATAAATAATTAAACACAGACAACGAACCTTATTACAAAAATATATGGGCTGTAAATATATTTTATTTTATTTTTATTTCTCGACACAACAAACAAAGTCTATCACGTCACATGTCGTATCAACACAGAAACATACAAACATAAGTCATAATAAATGAAGTTGATTAAAAAACTTCATAATCATTTACATACCGCTTGGGAGAATATTTTATAAGCTTTAATATATTTCTTTAAACAACGACAGTTGACGTTGAATGAACGTATACGTATATACGAGTACGTGTACACCATATTATATAGGTAATACTTAACACTGTATAAGTTATAAGTAATGAATACATTTTACTCTAGTTATCTAATGAATACATTTTACTTCATTTATTAGTCAACTCGCAGTTAACGTGGATTTTATATTATAATCATAGTTTCTATATCGTTGTTTATTACAATAGCTAACACGAAGATACGAGTACACAGACACAGAGCTACGAACATTTGACGACACGCAAACATTTAAATATGATAATTTAATAATATTCTATTTGACCACCTGTAGGTGAACTGTAACATTATTAGAGATATTAATACTGGTTTAAGCGTTCATGCAAGTTTAAATATGAATATAAATATATGGTAAACTAGCGGCCCGCTCGCGGCGTCGCCGCGTGGACTGCCTAATTGTTTCGTTATATTGCAATCCTTGGGGGTGGATTTTTTAAAAATAAAGTAGCCTATGTTTAACCTTGGATTATCAACTATATCTATTCCAAAATTCATTACAATCGGTCAAGCGGTTTAGATTTTTCATATAAACTTTCATCCCCTATTTCAACTCTTTAGAGATTGATTTTTGAAAAAATAAGTAGCCTATGTTAGACCCAGGGTTATTTACTATTTTCAATCTAAATTTCATCCAAATCGGACCGGTAGATTAGCCGTGAAAGCGTGACAGACAAACACACAGACTTTCGCATTTATAATATAAGTATGAATTGAAGACGACAGTAATAGCAGTTGCAGAGAACGGTAAAAATGTGTAATCATCATATTTTGTTATACTTTTAGTTGTTAGTTAGCGAGGTAAGTAGGGAAAACATTTAATGTCAATATCGCAAAAATATATTCTAAATGTGTTACATAATCGGCCCTCGCCGATTCTGAAACACTGCTTCTGGATGCCGCTGGATGCTTCGCTTTGCCGAAACTATTTCGGTTTTGCGTATTGATCACGTTGGATTTGTATTTTGTTCAAAATGTCCTAATAATAATCTGTTGAGTGATGTCATAGAGTCCAAGTCCAAGTGGTTTTCTCTTCGCACCCCGCGGGGCAGAGGGGAAGGGGAGGCAGCGATGTCTGTGGAGGCAGCAGGCGGTGAGGTTAGGGCAGCTCGAGCGCCATGACGGCGAGCGCGTCGTGCGGCGGCGCCACGCGGAAGTGCGGCGCGCCGGCGCCGTCGCGGTGCTCGGCGTAGCGCAGCTTGTGCAGCACGCGCAGGCCCAGCCGGCTGCAGATGCGCTGCGAGAACGCGCCCGTCGCGTCCACCTTGAACAACTACACCCCCAACAACCTACTTTACTGACACTTTATCACATCTTGACTTTTGACTATCGAAAAGATACATACGCAGTGGGGTCTGATAATGATCACACTAAAAATTTTCAAAATGACTTCTATAATACATATTGTTTTAACGTCACGCCTTATCCCGTACGCACCGAGGTAGGCAGAGAGAACCCAACGTTAAGACCCAACGTTTACCATTTCCCGCCAAGTTTTGAAGACATTGCTTATTGGCATTGTTTGATCATAAACGTATTCACCAGAACACATGAAAGCGAATGGAAGAGACGAGTATGATTGACTTATTCCTGATGAATCAGCGTATTCGGAAACAAGTTATAGACACACGTGTGTTTAGGGGCGCAGACTTCGAAACGGACCAATATCTAGTTGTTACTAGGAAAAGGAGCCTGTTCACAGACTGGCGCACTCGCACAATGTGAAAGAAGCTTGAACGCGACAAAGCGCTAAAGAAGCTAGAAGCTTCAAGAACCTCCCATTAAAGAGTAGAGAATATAAAGAAAAGGTTTCAAAAAGCTAGACAGCTGCAAAATAGGAAATGAGAGTGTAGGAATATGCTGGCAGAATCTTAGGAATAGTATGATTGAAGCAACAACAGAGGTGTGTGGTACTGCGGAAAGTGGCTTTAGTAAAAAGCGCGATGATCAAACATGGTGAGTCGCGCGTCTTGGACCTGTTCTGCCACCTATGCCATTTGTGCTGGAGGAAGGGGGAGGTCACAGATGATTGGCGAGGTGCAGTCATCGTGGCTTTGTATAAAGGCAAAGGTTCACAGATAGACTGTGCAAGCTATAGGGCAATCAGTTTGATTAGCTTGGGTAGTAAAATTTATGCTAAAATTTTAGCGAGAAGAATGCAAGAGAGATCTGAGAGAGGCTGTTTTGAGAGGCCCAAGGAGGTTTGAGACCTGGAATAAAGTGCATTTTCCCTCCGCATGATCATGGAAAAATTATTGGCGGTAAACCAAAAAAAATTATGAGCTTTTGTGAATTTGGAGAAGACGTTTGATAGAGTTGTGCGAAAGAGGTTATGGGAGTTACTGCCCCGGTACAATGTGAATGGACCCTTTTCACAGGCTGTAAAGTCTCTTTACCGAGATCACTCAGCCTGTGTCGCCTCGGTTTGATATTCAATCGGGTGTCAAACAGGGTTGTGCCATGTCAGGTTGGCTGTTCAATTTGTACTTAGATAGTTGTCTCCAAGGAGTGAAACAAAGCGACATGGGAGTGAAAGTGCGTGACTGTAAGCTAAATTGCCTGATGTACGCAGATGATGCAGTGCTTATTGCATCATCAGAATGCGAGTTGGAGGCATTGGTCCATCTTGAAAGACGGATGTGAAAATAGTGGTCTAAGCCTGAATGCAAGTAAAACTAAGATACTGGTGTTTGAAAGAGACGAAAAAAGAACGGAATACAATATCATGGTTAATAGAAACTCATTAGAACAACGGAATAAGGTGGTATGTTTGAGAAGTATGTTTAGCTGAGATGAAAGATATGGATGTAGAAATGCGTAATGCTGCCGGTAATAGGGTAATCGGTGGCCTCTCTGCGTTGATGCGATGGCAGAATGTGAGCTTATGCTCACTTTCTGCCGTAATTCGCACGTTTAGCTGTGCACAATGCAGTCCTGGTACCGACGCTGCTATACAGCAGCGAAACGTAGGCATTGCAGAAGAAGATGGACGTGGCGAAAGAACTATGCAGGGACCATAGCGTTTGGCGCTCCGTTCTTTCAGACTACCTCGCAAGGGATACAGCGTGAAGCTTATAAAAAATTGCTTTTTAAGCGGTGAAATGCGTCGTCACTAAGGTGAAGGAAATCATATATTTTAATTTCGCGAGCAGAAATGAAACCCACAATCAGTCGTGCTTACAGTCACACTTTATGCTCCCGCAACACGACAGACCTCGCCAGAACTGGCATACAGGCATACTGGCATGGCTACATACTTTTAATTATTTTTTTGTGTTAAGTTTGCTGTCTTTTATCAAATATTATTTTAAAAATCATGTTTGAAATACAAGAATGTGCTACCTTAAACCCGTGTTCCATGGCGAGCTCGATGCTCCTCTTCATGAGCTCGCGCGCGAGTCCGCGCCCGCGCGCCGCCTCCGACACCGAGATGATGCGGCACTCCAGGATGCGGTCCACCTGGAACGTGTTGAACAGGTCCAGGTCGCGGCTCACCGTGTACAGGATGTTGAAGATCTGCAAATAAATCAGGTGGTTGACGAGTATGTGCCCACTTAGATAAAATATAAGTAATTAAATTTCAATCCCCGCCATCTGAAAACTACTATGAGCTCTTGTCATGTTTTTTAATGACTGCTCTAAGATTTTTTACAAGGTTTTTAAATATTACACAATAAAATTCTCCAAATAACTATCAAATGTTTAAAATGATCGATCGCCAGCCCAACGTAGTGAAGCTGTAACATTCCACCAGCCGAGCACCGACGCGCTATGCTATGGTAGTCCCCCCTTATCGCCACCCAACTCAACCACCGAATGTTTCAGAAAATTATGTTAAACGCAGTTCATGTAGTATTCTTTTATTTTCTGAGATACAAAGAAATAGCTTATTTGTAAAATAATAATCTGTAAACGTTTAACAGCTTCACGTTATTCTTGTAGAGTAAAATAAAAGAAGAGAGTTAGAGAGAACCTAGCGTAGCATGACACTCTGTTGTGCATATGTTTAAGTTTCGTATGAAACATCACGGTAACTTGCCTTGTTATACTTTTCGTCGGAGGAATGCTTGATCTTTTCGATGGACTGCTCGATGTCCCCGGGTCACAAGATCCCATTCAATGCGACGCCCAACACCTGAAATTATTTAATTAAGTTCTATACAAGTCGTATAATTAAGACCATATCTAGTTTGTTACGGTTTATATTGTCACTGTTCATATATTAGCCTATGTCCTCAAGGATCCCAATTTACCTATAATAAAAAAAGTAATATCAAATGATACAATAATGATTTGAAAAAGACATTTAAAGAAAACGTATAAAAATTTGAACGCAGCGGGATTCGAACCCGCGCCTCCTGAATACCGTTCAGGCGCTCTCACCACTGAGCCATGCGTTCTACTAGCCACTGCGTCGAAATTCTTATACGCTTTATTACAACTTATTTATGTTGTTAGCATCTCTGTAGAGAGATTTTTACAAATTTCTGCTACCCAAAGATTATTCTACGAACAATCATTTAGCAAGAGAGAATGCTATTTCTTAAATACTTTTAAACATTTTTAAAGTGTTATTCCACACTTAGGAAAATTGAAAAAGACATTTAAAGAAAACGTATAAAAATTTTTTTTTCTGCTCAGTGGTGAGAGCGCCTGAACGGTGTTCAGGAGGCGCGGGTTCGAATCCCGCTGCGTTCAAATTTTTATACGTTTTCTTTAAATGTCTTTTTCAATTTTCCTAAGTGTGGAATAACACTTTAAAAATGTTTAAAAGCAATAATGATTTATTAAAGTTTTATGTTAGGTGCTATACTCGTATGAATTCTTTTGCATAATTAATTGTTACTATTGGAGACGACTACAAACAGCCTTGGTAGTGTTGAATATTCAATAACCAAGTTTTAGTAACTAGGTACGCACTAACCTGATGTGAAGAAAAAACATGTACACGTTGAAGATAATACAATTAACAAGATTTAAAATTCATTGATTTGATTCTAATTAAGAATTAGGATTATTTAAACGACAGACAGAAAGTATCTCATTTGTCTATACTTCAATACTAATATAAAAAGGGAGGTAAAATTACAACTTCAGAAATACTGAACCTGACATGATAATTCTTTTACAATTCGTAAACGACACTATTCAGGAGTGCTTACATGCTTTATACTTTCTTATGATCGAATAAAAAGTTCAGGAAATCAAAAAAAGAATTAAAGTGGCTCAAATAGGGTATAAAAGCTATAGATCACCAGAGTGGCGTTTGGCGCTACGTTCTGTCTGACTTCCCCCCAAGGGATACAGCGTGAAGCTAAAAGAAATAAAGCGAGTTACGGTGTCGTCCTCTAGGGCGGCGATGGAGAGCCCGTCGGCCATGGTGGCGGCGCAGAGGCGCTCGAGCGCGGCGTGGGGCTCCCCGCGCCGGCACAGCGCCACGGCGCGGTTCAGCGGCTCGTCCGCGAAGAAGCTGTCCCGCAGGTGGCGCACCACCGCCTCGCTCATCTCCGGCGTTATGCTCGTGTAGATCACCATCTCTGCATCCAACACATCACATAGACATCATCTTTACATAACTACTTAAGTATCAACTATCAATCGTTGCGATCACTAACGATCTCATTTTATTGTATATTTTTTGTAGTATTCCACTGCAACCCGCACAGAGCAGGTTAGGCAAAGGGAACCTCCATTTCCGCCAAATTCTGGAGGCAATTTACGGCTACGTTAAGTGGCGAAACTCAACGCTGCATTTTGCCACGACACAAAAACTAAAAGAATACAATATTAAATACTTCAATTCGGGAATTGAATCCCCAGCCAGTCGCGTTTACAGGTATAGTTTGTGCCTCCGCGCCACGACTGACCTCATTAATAAAATAATTGCTTAATAAATATTTGTTATTCGTAACATTCGTACGCGAGCACGAGAGTAAAGCCAACGACAAACACAACAATGACGGTAGTAAATTAAAGAAATGTAAGTCATGTGTTTTGCAATTTTTCTGAACAATAAATAAAAGATAAATTCCTCGCGCGAGGAATTTCAATTTAGTATGGCATCGTGAAAGCTCGGAGCTCGGAGCGCGGAGGTCGGCGCGGGGCTCGCGCAGCGGGTCAAGGCTGATCGAGCGGACCGGCCTGTGTCGATATCGGGAGATTGATGCTCGCGTCCTAATGGAGGATCACTTCATTATCATTGTGTTTGTAATTGCGAAAGTGATTCAACACTTCCATTACTTATATAGAAAACTGCTTAATATTATAAAAGCTCACATTGACTTTTTTAAATAATAAATAAAATCCAAGTGTCTTTTGACTGATATGCACATCTGATGAAATTAGATATTTCATATTTATTATGAAATATCTAATTTCATCGCAATCATAAGGTGTCAATGTGTAGAAATTGAAACCCGTAAAAGTATCCTATAACGTAATAAAGCTCAGCGCTCTCTCCAGGCGACCTCGCCTCCTCCCGTCACCTCCCACCCGCTCCCGCCCGGTGCACCACCCCTACTAAACAGTTCATAAACCACTTGGTTGTTCAATTATATGTTTTACGATTACTTTTATTTACTCTGTTATAATGTCATAGCAGAATGCACTGTAATACTGTTTGTTTTCCCAAATAAATTAAAAAAATGTACATCACTTCGTTATACAGCATTTCAAAATGTGGTTTTATTTACTTTTAATCATTTAACGGCTTTAACGAGAAGGTAAACTATTTTAAATATGCTCTACGAAGACCAAGTCCACATAAAGGAAAATGAAATATAAAATAGTCACATGAAAAGATAAAACGCATGTAGACACAAGATACGATATTATATAATTACCGCTAACCAGCTTTTAAGCATTTCATTTTTTTTTTAATCCTTTATTTACTCATACCATAACTCAACGCACAACACTACTATACACAGTTAATATGCTGATGATTTATGCTTTGTCCTTGATATAAAAGAATGTAGTCTTTTTATAATTACTTTCAACTTAATACTCAGACAAAGGCGTTTAGTTCCGCAACTCACAACGCTGTCTCGATTTCGACGGAGAAGTTTGATACTAGATTTCCTTTGACTTCCCTGCTACGCGTACGTACGCTACGCGGGAAAAAGCGTTAAGCTACTTTTATAAAAAAAAATATTTTACTATGACACAAACATCTCTAATAAAAGCTGTTTATAATTATGTTAGAGAAGCATACTACATGCTATGCTCTCAGCTCTAGATTTGCTTAGTTTTGTCTAAAGACACAACTTCGTAATGAAGTTTATGTTTGTTAGTTGTTAGTACAGTGCATACATAAATGAAACTAACGACCGACTCGCTGCAGCTGCGACGGAAACCCAATAACAGGATAGGAGGAGCGAGCCACATGTGGGATAATATAATAATAATTAAAATTAATAAGTAATTTCCTGATAAGCGTTCAAATTTTTCGTATGTTTTATGGTGCATTTTTTATAATTTCTTTTACTTTTAAATATTATTAAAAAATATATTATAAGTAAATTGAAGACGTCATCATTTTACTACTATTGTACCCCATAATATGTCTGCATGAAATGCAAAGCGTAAAGATCTCGTTTTCGGCGTTCCCGTAATTATTTTGGAACATCATCCCTTAACACTATCTTTCAACTGACATAGAGACTTCTACGTGCGGTATATTTAGCTGTCCATTTTATATCAGTCGGTGAAACTAAACCTAAAGTTATGGTATAGATATAAATTTATACTTAGGTTTTCAAAACAGAAATAGACATGATAAAAATACATATAATATATATAAGTATATTAGCATTTAGCTAGAAGATAAAGGAGCTGAAGCGAGCAGGACGTGTAATTAATTACGGACACTGAGCTCGTCGGACCCGCTATTAATTACTCGTGAAAGCGGCGCGTCGCCCGACGACGGAGATGGACGCCCACATCTCAATACAATGATAGTCTACTTATGTGTATTATTGTATATTATATAAAAATATATTATAAATGCGAATGTCTGTGTGTTTGTCTGACACGCTTTCACGGCTAATCTACTGGTCGGATTTGGATGAAATTTAGAATGAAAGTATTAAAAATTACTGGGTCTAACATAGGCTACTTAGTTTTTCAAAAATCAATCTCTAAAGGGTTGAAATAGGGGATAAAAGTTTATATGAAAAATCTACACCGCTTTACCGATTGTAATGAATTTCGGCATATGTATAGTTGATAATCCAAGGTTAAACATAGGCTACTTTATTTTTCAAAAATCCGCCCCCGAAGGTTGCAATATGATGTTGAACGAAGCAGTTATGTTGTTCACGCGGCGAAGCCGCGAGCGGGCCGCTAGTATTATATAAAAATAATTGGTTAAATAATTTTATAACAGGGAGTATGTACCTCTATTATAGCGTTAAATATATTGGATCCACGTACGTACGTAGGCACTATACTATGACAGCTACGTACCGACAACATTAAATCTCGTAGCAAAATTATAGCTATATAAACTATAGCTAATTTTATATGATTTTTAAAGTCATAATTGAAGTCATTTTTTTACAGCTTCACTATTCTTTTTTTCATACTTTTTCCTTTTGCCCGAAATCGAGGCATTACTTGTTAAGTTGCGGAGCTTAACGCCGCTCTTTGTATTTCGTAGGTTCAGACCAGAGGGGTACCAGAGCGGAGAAATAGTATATATAATCATTCTCCCGAATGGGAATTGAGCCTATAAATATCGCGATTACAGTCAGAGGCCCAGCCATCCGATACAAGTAGGTACATGATTTAGCGAATTTGAAGTGTATTAATTAGTAACTCTAAAAGACATGTTTCATGTGAAAAAACATTTTAATAAGCAAAAAGTATGAATTTAACTTTCAAAATCTACATATACAAATGTCGTATACACTCGTGTTGCAGACGCAACTGAGCAAACCACTAATGATCTATAAAGAGTCACTTTATTAATTAAGCTTGTGGGTTATATGTGCCGATGTAGCTTTGTTAATGGCGTTATTAATATTATGTTTTCAGTAATGGGAAAAATTAATATAGCTATATATGCTATGCGAATAAAATCGCACGTCGTTGAGAATCTAGTGCCAGGATACTTCATCATCTACTTTTCGCATAAATTCAATGTGTTTAGCGGCACGACGATGCTCTTTGTCTTGTCCACCAGGGCGGACAAATGAAAATTCTTCCGAGTAGGAACTGAAGTATCAACCAATCGTAATTACAGTCAAACGCTTGTCTCATACAGAGGTTGGTCTCATATCTATTTTATATATACGAAAACTATTTTTATTTGAAAAAAAGCCCCAATAGATTTGTGGTTATAATAAAATGAAGGGAGAGGGGAATAGTATATCAAAAACTATAAAAGTAATCAAAGAGAGTTTGGTATTCAAAATCTATAATAAAATCTATGATACATTAATATTCTGAGTTAAATTAGGATTTAAATACGAGTACGTAGTACGTAGTTGTAGCATGTATATATGTATTCAACAGTTGTCAGTGCGAGTCGCCCCGCACCGCCGGCGCCAGGAATGTTCCTGACGAGCCCTACTTTACTACGGGCTACGGCCTGCAGGGGACGCACTAAATACTTGCCGCTTTATATTATATTTAGGCCACTGAATAAATGGTTTAGGTAGAAAAATGTTATTAGGTGTACCTACATAGCCATTGCCATTTGTATCAATTTATGTTATTACCAGTCTTAATATTTTACGTAATATATGAGTACACGGAAGTATTTAAAATTCTAGGACTGTTTAAAAAAATAATGTTTCAAATATTATTTTTGTAATAGAAAATAACAATAAAGATCAATAATTTCAAAAATTCTTAAAAAATATATTTATGGAACTAAAAACGTAGGTACGTTGCTGTCGGTACGTGGCGTATTCAGGAGGAGCGCGAGGATTACAAGCGACAAGCGCTTTATCATCTCGTATTTTGTATGAAATGAAATGAAAGAGATGTCATAATTGCTCCAGAGATCTCGTTAGCAAAGCATTTGTTTAATGGAAATTATTAATATCTGTTTCATAATATTTTTAATGAATAAATTTATTGGCGTTGACGAATAAGACACGATGCGTTCTATAAAATGACTGTGTTTTTTTGCTTTCTATTTGATTTATGACTGATGTTCTGCTATTTTCTACGATACATCAAGTTGGAGGCGTATGTTTTTCTTTAAATAAAGAAACTCATACTTTTCTTACTTGATAAATGATTATGTAGAAATGTATCCATATATAGTGATTTAATGAGTAAATAAATTAGAGTGTAATACAATTAGTATGCAATATTACTCAATATATGGTTGTGGAATACGAAAACTCATTGGCCAAGAAAAAAAATGGCAATTATAAAAAATACTTTTATCTGAATTTAAATTGTAAACGTCGTTAAAATAAATAATTTAAATTACATTTTTAAAATAACAACAATTAATTCCAAAAGCTCATTCTATTAAGAATTGCATAATAAAGTAATATTTAAATGATTTAGAGGAGATAATGATAATAAACAAGGATGTACGTTACCTCGTGCGCCGCCCACGGCCGGTCGCTGCGCACTGTGATAACGCCACGCCGCCGCCTCGCCTCCGCCCTGCGCCCGCTCTCCGCCCGCCCAGCCTCACCTTGCCCTGCTGCCAGCCTCATACATTATGAAGCAGGATAAAAGACCATTGTATTATCCCTTTTGCTAATAAAATCATTTACTAATAGAATTTACATAATAATTAAAGTATTTTGATAACAATTCATTTATAATTACTTATCAACATTTGTACTTTTATTAACTACACACTTTAGGTACATCTGGCGATATGTACCTACTAACTATTTTTTGTTTAATATTAATGTTTAAAAAATGTTTCAAAATTAAAATAAATAATATAGAGCTTCTTTAGCTATAAAGCTCTAGTTCTCAACGTGAGATAATAGCTCCGGGTCAGTAATATCCTGTATAGATATCGGGTCACGTCGCGTCGCACGGAGCGTCCTCGAGACGAGAGCACTCTTAAGTCTTAAAAGAAAGTACCTTCTTTGCTAAACAATCACACGCTTTAAGAACATTTACTTACCGTTACAGTGTAAATAGTTGAGTGTAATATGAATTAATAAAAAATGTGCACATATACATTTCATATTATTAATCATGACCTAGAGCCATTTAATTGTTTTAGCATCTCATTCTCTTATTGACTCGTCGGTATCACATTAAATATGTACTACAGTGACACCTTTTTTTAACAATGAACAAAACCAAAGTTACATTTTTTGTTCTTTAATTACCTAAGTCACTATTACTGAACCTATCGGGATGCGGTTTTGACTATTGTGAAATAATGGTTGGATCTTTGTATAATAGTCTTTTGTATTCAGTGTTGGGCAAAAATAATTGCAATTAACAATTAAATATTGGCAATTAATCATTTTTTTGTGTGAAAATCATAATTAACAAGTAATTCATTGTTAATCGTAGTGTAGAAATTAAGAACTAGTTACTTTTCAGTTAATTATGATTTTTGTGTAATTTCCCCGCAAACAAATAATGATGTAGGTACCACCTTAGACGTTCTGCTTTACAATTAACTCAAATGCCCGTTCACCTCACGAGGAGGTCACCTGGCAACGGACCACCAGGACCGTGCGATTATACTCTGTCAGCCCGTTTCTTGTAGGATTTTGTTAAGACGTAGATGTATGCGATTAAGCCACAAACCACAGTGGTCATCCAAGCCAACATAATCCATGCCATCAGTAAACTCGGCCTATTTTATGTGCCAGAGTCAAGAAAAAATTGATAGTTCGGATGCGGTCCACCCGGGAATCCGTGGTGGACATTTGAACGATGTTAGTATATTTCACAAATAAAAAGAAACAAAATAAACGTTTTATATCTTCCGGCTTGTCATTTCCAGATTTACGTACTTACAACTAGGATCAACGAACAATCAGAAGACTAAGGACTATGTATACAAGGCAAGTAAAGTAATTACATTCCTCTGATACACACAAGCTATCACAGTGCAGCTCCTCCTGGCCGCCCCGCGCCGCCCCGCGCCGCCCGCGTCGAGCTCACCTTAATGCCTCACTAATACACTATTATCACAAGATAATACAATCTCCAGTCTGTATAGGATGTGCTGTTACGTTAGACTATTACTTATATCGCATTAGCGAAACTCTTAATAAAAAAACAAATAGCAGTAATTCTTTTGTAGTATACCTAAAGCTTTTTCTAGCGAGTGGGAGTCGTAACCACAACCAGTCAAAACAATCAGACACGGTCTCACTGCACCTCCATAGCCTGTGGGTCCTATGTTTTTGGATACGTAGAGAACCCGTACGGTAAGATACTCCATTCTCGATCTGTAGTTTTTTTAAAGATATTACGTGGAAGGTTGTCCCCAACGTAAGCACAACAGGGAAATCTGAAAAATAATGATAAAACTATATCTATAATATATTCGAACTGCAATGTAAATAATCATTATTAGGACTTTTAAGTAATGTCAATTTAAATTTTTATAAGTCAATATTTATCTATCTTCTAGTATATCACAAAGGTTTTTTAACAGGAATAAACAAGAACCTGATTTTAGGAAAAAGGGCACAAGAATATCCTTTAACTTGTATAAAGACATTAAGCTCTACAGCAGGATAATCAAAGTACGTATATTTTATTCCGCAATAAATACATATAGGTTTTTAAATCAAGCATTTAATATGCTCAACTGTCATGTATTTCAATCATTTAATGAAATATTTACAATTATAAAGTAAGTTACAAGGAGTAAAGAAATAATATCTCATTTTACAAAGTTTTTATTAATAGTATCGCTTAAACAATAGGAGTTGCGAAACACTCACGGTCCACACACAAGGGCCAACTGACCTTTCATTAGAGCGTCACATTTGTAATATATTACACTATAAGTCATATAAATCTTAATAGAAACAAAATATAATTTATTTTAAATTCTGGACATTCATTATAATACAAGACTTTGAAGTTCACTTTGGATAGTAGTAGCATTATTTAAGGGTCTAATTACGGGGAGGACATTATTATTTATAGTGTAGGCCTACCTTCAAGGGTACACAATGATGAAAAAAGTGTTTGCTTGATTTTCCTGGCACCACACCCGCCTCACAGAATGGGACAAATATTATTTACAAATCAACATCATCAGAGAATGCTCATTCGCTTTCTAGTATGCATTACGTAATGTGACAACGACATCTGTTAAGCAGTAAAAATGCATTATTATATTATATCCATACTTATAAATGCGGAAGTCTGTCTGTTTGTCTTTCACGCTTTCACGGCTAATGAACTGGTCCGATTTGGATAAAATTTACAATGAAAGTAGTATAAAATCCAGGGTCATAAGCATAGGCTACTTTTTTTTCAAAAATCCACCTTTAAGGGGGATAAAAATTTATATGAAAAATTTAAACCGCTTGACCGATTTTAATGAATTTTGGCTTATTTATAGTTGATAATCCAAGGTACCAAGCATAGGCTACTTAATTTTTCAAAAATTCATCCCCGAGGTTTGCAATATGAAACAGTTGTATAGTTGCGAAAGCGCGACTATACAATTGTTAGGGCCGCTAGTTATGCTATAAAAGTGTCAAATAAAACAATTTTAAGTATGTAGTATTGACATATTGATTTGCAACTAAAATTATTTTCTTACTTAATCATATAAATTATGAGAAATACCCTAATTGTGATACCGGTAGGTATTAAATGCATATTATATACAGAGGCAATACTTATGTTCATAATTCCTGGTTAGGTTAGGTCAAATAATTTCAGATTTTTATTTCACCCAGTGGTAAAAAACATGTTCATAAACAAATATACATATGAGTATGTGTTGTCATAGAAGTAGGAATTAGCTACTAAGAGTAGTGTAGTGTCTTGGACGTGCAGGACGCAATATCTCCAGTGGCCGGAATGCGGAAAATAGAGTGACATATTTAGGAAAATTATTAATTATATTTCCCAACACTGAAACTAATAAAGTATAAAAGTCACATTTTTTAACCGCGTGAATGTTTTATTGAAGAATAAAATGTTAAAACATATAAGGAGTGCAGAAACATGTAGTAGTTTTTATCTCTCTGTCTCTCTCTCTCTCTGTGGTCGGTCCTTCATGACTGAAGATCGTGGTTTTGGTAGTATGTTGATCTGGAATGGGCGAACTGTCTCCAACGGCTCCTATCTGTCGCAATGTGAGTAAGCGCGTAGAAAGATTGTGTGCCTGAGTTTTTTTAACTGATCTGACCATCTGATAGGTATTGCCAAAGATGATCAATTTTTCAAGGTTGCTGTCTCCGTTTCTCATTACGTGTCCAAAATAGCTCGGGATGCGCTGGTAGCAAATTGTGAAAAGACGCTCTCTTATGCTGAGTTCTGAAAGGATTGATGCATTTGTGCGTTTGGCAGTCCAAGGGATTCTCAGCATTCGCCTCCAGCACCACAACTCGAATGCATCAATTTTCGACCTTTCTCTTGCTTTGGACTATCGTCTATGTTTCCACGCCGCACATAAATATTGGGAAGATCAAAGTTCTTATAAGCCGTATTTTGGTTTTTATAATATATTTTATATTAGTTTTTATAAAAGAACAAATAAGTTAAAAATATGAGTTTATTTTTTATTATTCACGTAAAAACTGTATTTGAAAAGCCTACTATATTTTTTAGCGTTATTTAAATACTATTCAAAAGGTGAAATTGTGGCAGCTCTATCTGTCAATCAGCTCTGGTTTCGGGCAGAAAGTGGAGGACGGAGTGAATTAATACTACTTTTTTCTTTAAATACTGCTATGTGATGTACCGCGTGAAGTTGCAAAACAATATGATAATATCAAGCTTTGGTAAAACTTTCGCGCGCAACATAACGTATACGTCGTGGTCATAAAGTAGAAATGACGATTTCATAATAACGTTGAAGATATCATGAAATAGTCGCAGTTCATGAAATGACCATCTGAATTTGACCGTATTGTTGATTCATCAACATTTAACGATTTCGTCATCGACTTTTGATCATGTCGTAAAATAAAGTATCTTTGAAATATATTATAATATAAATTCAAAATATGTACGTAATATGAGCTCATTAATATATAATGGTGATGATTTTACCTCAACAGATTTTCAATCTCTAGAGAATCAATTAAATAAAAAAATATTAACGTAACCTAAAAAATCTTTTACGTAATTAGATTTATTTTGTACGAAGATATTTAATATCAATCAAGATTGTTTAGGTTAAACTTTTTCTATTTAACACCTTCTTTAGGATTTAAAAGTAATTTTTACTGTATTATTCTTTAAATTTGTTATTTTACATTGACTTGAAATTAATATTACAATCATTTTTAAGATAAAATCAGAATATTTTATTGAGAACATAGCTTTTACTTAAAATAAACGAATAGTGAATTCCGCTTTTAATAAAAAAATAAATATGCAAAACTAATATGTTAGCTTTGTTATACAACAGCAATTGTTATGTAACAGCTGATATACAAAAAGCGCTCCTAGCACCTCTATCGGTGTTAAAGTAATTATTTTACGATTTGGTCAAATAAAAAAGCGACGATTTCATGGAGTAGCCACGTGTTCAGTTGATCACATCGTTAAACGGTAGTTTATCATTGACCTGGACAAACGACATCATGATTATGGTCATTTCATGAAATGCGACCATATCATGATATCGTTAATGATTTCATGAAATCGTCAATTTCACCATATGACCACGACATTTATACTTGTTCACCGTAAGTACCACAATTTATATTGAAGAGGATTCAACATTTGTTTAAACATTTTGGGACTCTTACTCTAATTTAATTACAATTATAACGTACTTAACTACGTGCTTGTTTGGTATAGTATGAACCTAGATGTAAATTGACATGTTACTTACAATATATTTAATTACGTACATTATGTAGGTGTAATCACCTACAGAGCTAAAACTATAAGGCATGTTATCACTGGCGATGTTACCTCGATCGCCTTTATTATTAACTTACCTATATCTTTTTTTCTCCCACACACTCTTTTCCTCAATGAAACACTCATGTATGTCATGTTCTGAATGTTAAATAAATAAATTAAGATATTTGTCAGTGCAATGATTGAAATTGTTTCAATACGTAAAACTATTTTATTATATTTACATATATTATGTAAATGATTCACTTTATAAGGAACTTTGCGCAATATATTAAATAACTTATATTTCATTTAGTAATGTGTCCAAACTGGGTAAGACGGAAGTGTTTAAAACTTAAGATCTTCTCGTCTTCCCGCCTTTTCAATAGTAAAAAAAGTACTAGGGACGCATCCAGACCCTAAATTTCGACTCGAAAATTCTCGGGTGCCGTTTACATATTGAGCGAAGCGAGCAAATGAAAATCATTTATTTATTCGGCATACACAGTTCATTATAGCCAAAACTTTTTGCGCAAAATTTTTCCGCCACAGACTTCAATGGGAAATCAGTTTTTTGGTGATAATTCGTAAAGGACATCAATTTTTTTCGAAATGTGACGTGCATAATATCATTAATTTCTGACTTGCAGTTTTCTAGCCTATTCGTCACAAAGAATGGAAAGACAGTCTCCAGTAAAGCGCTCCACTCGCTTCGCTCAGCAAGAGTAACATCTAGTCTAGTTAATCTTCTCAGCATCGATGTTAATCGTGATGTCATGCGCGCCCCCCTCGCCGTCCCCCCTGTTGAACGTGATCGTGATGTGCCCCTCGCCCCCCCCGCCCCCCTCGCCTCCACCCCCGCCCTCGCCCCCGCCGCCCCCCGCGTAGTGCGTGGGGTAGTGTCGCCGCAGTTCCCTCATCAGCCGGAACTTGCTGCCACACACACTGCACCTGGACACACAGCCAGTATTGTTGTTTATTTCATTTCATGAAAGAGGCCAACGAGTAAAAGGACCGCTTAATGGTAACCTTCGCCTATGGACATTAGAGGAGTTGTAGATGTGTTGACAGCCTTAAGAGCGTAAGAGGGAAGAAGGGAGAGCCGACTTACAAGTCATCGACCCGGAACACATAATCAGATGATGGTTCGAAAAATTGTGCTAAATTCCTGTTTTGTGATGCCGGGATTACCACTCTGCGGTCCTCCGTGTGTGTGTGTGTGTGTGTGTGTGTGTGTGTGTGTGTGTGTATGTGTGAGTACAAATGTGCGTGTGTAGCGTGTAGGGAGACGAGCGTGCGTGCGTGTACGTACGGGTATATGTTCTGTCCGTCGTGCACGCGCATGTGCTTGCGCAGGTCGTTGCTCTGCGTGAAGGCGCGCGGGCAACGCGTGCAGCGGTAGGGCTTCTCTCCGGTGTGCTTGCGCTGGTGCCGCTTCAGGTGGTCCTTGCACGTGAAACTGTACACCATATCACATGTTACTTATTACTTTCTAACATCAATATAATTTTATTAATTACTTTTCTCACTGGTGATACTGAAGTGTAAATTACATTCTTTAGAGCATAAAGTGAGCGATTTGCTATTTCAAAAGTATCACTGTCTGCAATAAATCTGTATATAACAATCAATTTAAAAAAAATAAGTTTCTTGCGCCGGTTCTTCTCAAGTCTGAGGCATTAAATTTAGTAAACCGGTGGTAAACTATTTGACATTCAAAAAATGAAGCTTGTAACTTCTTATTTTGAATAAACTTATTTGACTTTGATTACTAAAATATCACTTCATCAAATTATTTATAGCAAGCCCAGTCAAATGCTATATAAAACTATAATTATAACACTTATATGGTACTTTTTTAACAAAAATACATAAAAGTACATTACAACATAACAAGAAGATTACAAATGCTCTTGTGTTATAAGAGCTGACCTCATCTCGCAGCTGTCACACGCGAAGGGCTTGATGCCGAGGTGCAGCATGGAGTGCTTCTTGAGGGAGTTGGCCTTCGTGAAGGCGGCGCCGCACTCGTTGCACACGAACGGGTGCACGCCCGAGTGCGTCTCCATGTGCGCCTTCATCTGACCTGGAACCAACCAGGGACGTGGACCAACCAGTGATGGGATTACACCGGTTGTAATCATTGTTGAGAAGGAGGTACTCTCTCTCTCTCTTAAGAATGAAGATTGGCTGAAAATTCTAGTAAAAAAATTGACTAGAAAAGTTACATATGTCCTATAAATGTTAAAAATGTCGTATAAGTAGGTATTAGGTAGCCTACAGTTAGTTGCTTATAGCAATTGGACAGATTCCTGTGAATTTAAATAGTCATATTTGAAATCGGCTGCCATGTGCGCCAACTATACGTATTAAAAATCGCACTTAAAGTTCATCACTCAACTATATCTTCTAAAGACTACAAAATTTTACTCAAACGTCGGGACTATAGGCTCCCCTTGCCCAAAATTAAGACATCTTTTGCTAGACGCTTCAGTCCTTTCATTGAGTCGTTTATTTACAATAAAGTAGCCAACGCTTGTGATATTAAACATTGCTCCGTTAAACAAGCCAAAACAAAAATTATTTCTTGGCTCTCCTCATTGACCTATGATACCACCGAAAAACTTTTCTCGCACTTAGCATAGTACCTAATCATTAACACAAGACCATCTGTAAGTTACTTCAACATTACTTCTACTTAAATTATGCAACATGTGTTAAACATTTATATAATTTTATATTGTAAGCCGAGCGACAACAATAAACGTGTACTGTAAAACTATCAATAGGTACTCACGACACAGGAATACCTAGTGTGGGTACCACCGGACATTTCATTGTATAATGTTGTTTTTTGTTAATAAACATTTCTTCATTTTTCATTTTCATCAAAATTGGAAATTTCAACTTACGTTCTCGTAGTTATTGCTAAAATAGGCGGCTCTCAAAAAAAATTAGGAATCCTAAAATGTAGTTTTGATATCTGGTAGTCCATTTTATAACTTTGTGGACAACATTTATGCTGAAATTTAGAATATTGGCGGCAGCCCCCAAAGGGTCGTCGCCATCGTCTACTTATTTCCTTTTAGTTAGGAGGATTTTCAACGATATATCCTATCGTCAATTACTTTTTTAAACATCGTTATGGATCTTTTCAAAAAACTTTTTAAACAGCATGGATATAGTTGACATTGTGCATATTCTATTGCGTACATTGCTTATAAATATTAGTCGCCAGGTGAAGCAAGAATGCGGGTCGCTATACCGAAACAGTTATAGTTGTATAGTTCACGCAGGCGAAGCCGCTGGCCACTAGTCGCTATGAATATTATTAATCGTTTTCTTCTGGGTCGACTTCGAGAAGACCATTCCGAAGGTCTTTAAGCAACTCTATCGCCATATTGGATTTGGCTGAAGACCACCCACTGCATATATGCTGGTTACCCTGTTCGATGTTAAGGTCTTGCCTTTCCAGCGGACTTCCAGGCCACACTGAACTCAACATCTAATTAGTGCATCTGTGAGATTTCTACATTTTATATTCATCATTGTCATATGAATGTGTATGTAAGCACTCATGGTTACTATAGTGTATGGCCGTCTACAAATGATATACGCACGACCTAAACGGAACAGGAATACCACTGGCTCACCACTACACCAGTACCGCAGCAGCGCAGGCGCACGTCCACCGTCCACGACGTCTGTCACAAGACTCCACTTTCCCCCACTACTCAATACTGGTGTACATGAGACAATGCTACATATCTATTTAATAGATACAAACACTACATCCCTTCCTTTTTATATATTTTTATTTATTTACTAAATCATTATTATGTAAATATACAGAATTTATAATTATCAATTAATATACCTATTATATTATTTCTTGCTCATAATATTTATTTGAAGTATTTATTATTCTTTTATATCATCTTAATTTAAATCATTCCCTTCCTCCACTGTCTTCCATTGTCTTTCCACCCGCTTTAAATAAATCACATTTCTTCTCAATCCTTGTCCTTAATCACCACATGTGTTGTGACATCAAGCTACTTGCAAGTTCCTAGTTTTATCAATTTCCTTAACCCATACCTTCTCCTTTTCTTCAAACTCCACATGTTTTCCTTCTCTCTTTTTGTCCCTATATTCGTTTCCTTTCCTTTTTTCCGATTTTTTTTTTTTAATTCTTATTTCACCGTTATTCTCTGAGGGATTCATCTCTCTTGTTATCGATATTTTATTCCTGTTCATTCTTCTAAAATAAAGTTCAGACGGAGTTGTAACAGAATGAGGAGTGGAGTTGTACATTATCAGATATCCATATATTGCTAGTTTCATATTCTTTTCCTCTTTTACTTATCTGTAACCTCTTCAATGTGTCCCCGTTTTGACGCTCCTCCATTCATTTGGCCAATATGGCACAGTATTGAAGAGTATAGTATTGAAAGTTTTACCAAAATCGCCAACCTCGTTGCTGACAGCTATAGTGGATTGTAAGTAAGTAGGCTAGCCTAGTAAAAATTTCTTCCATTTTTTTTTTATAATATGTGCACTCATTATGGTATTTGTAATTTTAATTTCTTTATAGCGATTATAACAATCAATAGTAACAAAATATAATCAGTACATAATAATGCCTCAATAAATAGATTTATTCAATATCTGTCCACGGTTCAGAAGGAGTTCACTGCGTTTTATAGGAGCTTGCAAATGATTCCTTTTAAAATAATAATTTCCTTTTAAAAGTATATTTTCATATTTATAAAATTCATCTTGAAATGCTTGTACTGCTTTACACATTCACATTGATACACACTCATAAAGTTACAAATTCCATTTCTTACAGTATTAAGTTCCAAACCCCTTTCTGGAGTCGATTATTATTCGATCTTTATTACTATACCAGTATCTCCCAATATTAGCTTTTCCTCTTAGTTTCTGTCTCAGTATTTCTTTAAGAGTCTTTGTTATGGCAGCCAAATTAAGGATCCATTTATTTATTTATGTAGCTTGCTAATCCTAGAAACTTTGCAACTCATCTGATGTTTTTGGTACTCTAAGTTCAGATAAATATTTGCAGAGTGATTTTGCTCATTCAGGTCATAAATTCTATTCATATCTTAATTTTCATTCATATTCAAAATAGTTAATTATCTGCGTTTTGTAAATTCATTAAATTTGATTTAATAACACATAGCTTGCCTTCACTTCTTATAGTAAGACTCTGCCTCTTCCTCATTGATTCCCCAAATATATCGACAATAGAATTTGTAACCTTTCCCACTTTATGAGCATTTTCCGACATTTTTTTTTTTTTTGAAAGCTCAGGACACATAACTCCGAATATAAATAGTTTTTATCTGTATAAACCACTTGTTATAATTGTAGTTAAATATCTCAAATTAGGATAAAGCTCTATTCGATAGATAGCAAAATATAAATAATATATCAATCTTCGAGAAATATTGTGTTTTATAATTTTAGGTAACAAAAAGGTAGGCGGTGATTTACACGTGGAATAGCTGCGCTTGTATAACGCATAGCAATGCATAATGGGATACCCATAGTGACAGTTCGTGTACGTCTTCTATCTTTTATTTTTTTTTTTTTTTTAATTATTTATTCTTCGGTATTGGTATTCTTCTATATGATTGTATAACTGATTTTATTCAGTCTGATTTTAATAGGCTTCTGATTGTAATAGGCTTCGTACGAAATTCTATTTAAATTTAAGTATATTTATTCCTATTTTTAAATTGTTTATATTTAAACCCAAATTCAATACCTCTAACTGTGTATTGCTATATGTTTTGCTATGGTAATGTATTTTTATAGTATTGCATTTCTCCTTTTCGTTTATTTTTATTATTGCTTCAAAAGACTTCTTTATTACTCTATATTAACGATAGCGTTTTATTTCCATATACGAGTAATATTTAATTGAATTTTCCTTCTTCATTGTAGCCAATTACTTTGTTTTTCTTTAGATATTCCTAAGGTCTGTCAGCTAATAAGTTTATCTTGCATAAAGAGTTGGTTATCAAATGTAAATATAGTCCCCCTATTTTACATTTGATTGTTGCATCGTCAGTCATATATATTAAAATTAATAATTTTTAAGACAATTAAGTGTATTTCTCTCTGTTGTCGCTTATAGTAATTTTTTGCATATATGTATCTTCCTAATAAATAACAACTTTTAAATTATTAGCAATTGTAATACCTTTATCCAATTTTATTCCATCGCCCATCTTCAAAGATTTTTCTAATCTTTGACTGACATTTCCAATAATTTTATTAATTATATGTTCCTCACATTGTTTCTCGTATTTACGTTTTCCAGCTTAACTTTTCCTAAGTTTATGAAGAATTTTCCAAAACTTTTCCCTTCTCATATCATGAGGTTGAATAAATGCCTCCTACAAGTCCTGTTTTGTTCCAGGTGGAAGTCATTGTTTAATATACAAATAGCGACCTCAAAACATCAAGATAATCTATTGATACTCTACTTGCTCTCGTTATATTATAGAACATTTCTTCAACGCAGTCCAACCAAGGACGCAGTGTAGCTTCTTAATAAGCCTAGCAATATCAGCGACTTCAAAATATATTTGTAGATACCGATTCACACTAGTGTACCATCACCGTCCAGGTCTAATTTTCCTGGTGGAGGCAGCTGACTCGCCATAGCCTTAAATAGTTTGTGATGATAAGAATTCTATAGAACTCCAATAGAAGCCAGACGAATAATTCCAATTTAAAGAAATCCCACACTTCCAATTTAATGGAAGTTCGTCGTATAATTCCAATTTAATGAAATACCATAATTCCAATTTAATGGAATACCATAATTCCAATTTAATGGAATATCATAATTCCAATTTAATGGAATTCTACACTTCCAATTTAATGGAAGTTCGTCGTATAATTCCAATTTAATGGAATACCATAATTCCAATTTAATGGAATACCATAATTCCAATTTAATGGAATACCATAATTCCAATTTAATGGAATTCCACACTTCCAATTTAATGGAAGTTCGCCGAATAATTCCAATTTAATGGAATTCCCTACTTCCAATTTAATGGAAGTCTGGCGAATAATTCCAATTTAATGGAATTCCAAATTCCCAATTTAATGGAATTCCGATAAGTAATTCCAATTTAATGGAATTCCGATGAGTAATTCTAATTTAATGGAATTCCGATGAGTTATTCCAATTTAATGGAATTCCGATGAGTAATTCCAATTTAATGGAATTCCGATTAGTAATTCCAATTTAATGGAAAAGATAGAACTTCAAATTAAATAAAAGTATACAAACTGTACCCAAACCTATTACTTGATATAAATAATGTAATTTAATAAACTTTATTACGTATTTAATACTTCATATGAATACTTACTTAATTTTAATTATGCCCTATGATTCCAACAGAACCAAATTCAACTTTATAAACATTTTAATATAAAAGATTAAAATATCTGTAATATGAGTCATATAATATGTTTGTTTTACATTTTATTATCTATACTATAATAAATCTTTTTAAATAAAATTTCAATTTATTAACATTAGTAGAATGGAGAAAGTAAATATAATAATTAGTAGAATGGGACATGTAAAAGTAATGTATATTAATAAATCAAATTGGAGCGTCCGTCAGCAATATCAAAATAACCGCTTTTTACCAAACATATGTATACAACACAATAGGTACATCCACCACAGTTTTACTGGCAGACAACTGATGTAACAAGGAGCAACCCAGGCTATTTGTATTTTAGAATTATACATTTTATAATTCCACGCGGACGAAGTTGTAAGCACTGCTAGTCTTAATGTATATAAATTACGTGTCACGTTGGTTGTCCGCGATTGACGCTTAAACTACTTAACCAATTTTAGTGAAATTTTGTAGGTATCTATTGTTTGGTCCAACTTAAAAGATAGGATACTTTTTATCCCATAATATTAAAATATTATAATGATAATTTTCTTTAAAAATCTTAATCGTGCGAATGAGACGGAATATTGTGATAATTTAACATATTGTCAAAACTCTGACATAGTGACATTCAGTTATACACTTAGTGTACGTCTCGTAGTTATATCATAAAGTTGACGACATCACGATCATATGAAAAGGTCGCATATTAGTACATTACTAATTGTCACCTGGCCAGACCATGACGTTGGATGATCAATGATAAGTTATAAGTTGTCGTTTAACGATATGGATCATCCATTTGTGTGACGACGTCATGAAATCATCGATCTTATTTGACCAAATCGAAAAGCAATTATTTAACCAACCAAAGAAAGGTTCACTAGTTAAACACAAAAATGAATTACAATTAGACACACATAATGGTGAAGTAAATAAACGTAATATCAAATATTACATAAAATGATATTATGTATATATATCCTGTAACCAGCGTTTTAAACCATATTGCAATACATATCATTTGTTTTTTGAAATAGGGAACTGTTGAACAATACAAGTCTATGTTATATTAACATTTATAAAATATTACAACTTTAATAATTTTGTATTAATATTTAATAAGTTAGTTCTTCGCTAACTTTACTACAGGCAAATCAAATAATCTCTTATTTCCAACCAATAATACTGTATATTTTTTAAATAAAGAATTGTTGGACAATTCTATGTTACATTAAGATACATAAAAGATTAAATTCAAATTCAAATTCAAAATATCTTTATTCAAATTGACTTTTGAAAGCACTTTTGAATCGTCAAATACCTACATAACCCAAATACCTAAAAATATAAAGCTACCACCGACTCGGAAGGCAGTTCTGCTGAGAAGAGCCGGCCAGAAACTCAACAGTTGCTCTTTTCAAATACATAAATTACAATTTTATTATTTGATACAATGGTAGCTAACCGGCATTGGACTTATTCAGATTAATCCCACGCATTTTTATCCTTTAAATACTCTTCTACAGAGTAATAAGCTTTACTTATTAAAGTATTTTTTACAAAGATTTTGAATTTCTCTATTGGTAAATCTAAAACAAGCTGTGGAATTTTATTATATATGCGTATACTCCGACCCATAAAAGATTTATTTACCTTTTGGAGACGATAACGTGGCGTTACAAGTTTATTTTTATTTCTTGTTCCTATAGTATGTATGTCACTGTTTTTAGCAAAGCTCAGAACATGTTATCGGATAAATAAAATATTATAGTATATATACTGTGAGGCGACTGTAAGTATACCTATGTCTTTAAAAACATCTCGCAAAGAATCTCTGGCTCTTATATTATAAATGGATCTTACGGCTCTTTTTTGAATAATAAATATTGAATTAATTTCTGCAGCACTTCCCCTTAAAACTTTAATATAATGTATTTTTGTATTATTGTTAATATCATTTAATAAGTAAGTTAGATCTACGATAACTTTACTAAATGCAAACCAAATCAAATACCGTCTTGCTTGCGATCTTTGTACTCGTATATAGTTATATAACCTAGCTGACATTAATAATAATTATAATAAAAAGTACGTAGGGTTACATTTTCTGATTACATTTAATAATATATTTATTTCTTGTTTATTGTAATAAGAAGTAAGATATAATTAGATATTTTTCATTATCTCTAATCATTTTATTAACTTCTACCCTCCTTTCTTTTTTTTTTTTTTAATAATTACTTTTTTACCTTTATCCTCGTCGCCATTTGTAGTGTATGGCCGTCTACAAATGATATACGCACGACCTAAACGGAACAGGAATACCACTGGCTCACCACTACACCAGTACCGCAGCAGCGCAGGCGCACGTCCACCGTCCACGACGTCTGTCACAAGACTGCCCCTTTCCCCCACTACTCAATACTGGTGTACATGAGACAATGCTACATATCTATTTAATAGATACAAACACTACAGTTACTATAAAATGTGAAACCATACAAGTTACGAATTACAAGAATTTACACTTTCAAATTGTGCTAAAATAAAATATGGAATTGTATAACATTAGTCATTCATTTTAAGGTCTTACCTTTAGCACAAAACGTCTGCGGGCAAAGAGCGCACGCGAACGGCTTGATGCCGGTGTGACGCTTCAGGTGCTGGCGCAGGTTGGAGTTGTTCTTGAACTTCTTCCCGCACTCCGCGCACAGGTAGGGCGCCTCGCCCGTGTGGGTCCTTATGTGGTCCTTCAAGGAACAAAGCTGCGTGAAACCTGTAAATATTGTTTAATAAATTAAATTTGATTAAAAAGAACAGATAAATAGTTGTGAGATATAAAAATCATTATCCATTAAAAAATAATATATAAAAAAGCATCAATATCAATTATGTAATGTTTATAGGTAAGAGATATATAATTGATATATTTATAGCTAATATAAAATAAAGATATCGGAAAATTATAGGGAAATGTTAAAAAAATATTTTACAAAGAAAATAAATGCTGCTAAGGTCAGGATTGACAATAGAATTATTAGCAAATGGAAAATGGAGACCGATACTGCATTGAATCCTCAACCATTGGACTGCTCCATGATGTCCTCAAGTTCATAAACACAAAGTAATAATAATTTTGTAGTATTATTTATTGATTATTAATGAAATTTAAAAATATATGTTTTCTTTAAGATTTAAAACAATAGTAAATTTATTTGCACACAATATAATTTTGTTCTGATGATCAAACTTATCCACTAACTACTGCAAAATGCCTACAATGTGTTACAAAGTGGACATGTTGTTTCCTACATAACATGCGCTTGTCATCATACAAAGTCAATTGATAGACAAATAAATCAATCAGTTGACCCATCAGTGTGTGGTTCAGTCCAGAGTTTATAGTAAAATTACAACACATACAGAAATGAAGTACACATTAAAAAACAAATTTAATGGCAGGGTGTGCATATTAAATACAGACCTACTACTATATTAATCTTAACTGTACAAACATCATTAATTAACTTCAAAAATTAAAAATCTTAAGTGAATAAATCAGTTGTTACAAAGTGAATTCTTCTATTTATATAATGTATGCATACCTTTGTCACAATGTTCACAAGCATAAGGCTTAATGCCACTGTGTTTCCGCAAGTGGCTTGTATATTGATCATAGCGCGAATATGTCTTCGGACATTCTGTGCATTTAAAACGTTTGTCTTTTGTATGTAATTCAATGTGTCTTTTTAATGCACCTTTTTGAGTGAACCCCTTCTGGCAGAAGTCACATATAAAAATCTTTGACTTTATTTCTCTGGTGTGTACTTTAAAATGTGATAATAGGGACCGCTTCTTATCATATCGCTGATTGCACAACTTACATTCAAACCTTTTAGAGACCTCTACTTTGATATTTTCACTTGTATCAGTTTTTATTTTACAAATATGCCTCATAAGTTCTTCCTGATTAATAAAACTTAACATACAGTAAACACATTTGTATTGCCCTTTTAAATTTCCTCCAGAGGTATGACATTTCTCTTTATGGGCATCTAGTGAGGTCTCTGCCAGATACTCCTGGTCACATTCTTCACATTTGAAAGGTTTATTTTTATTATGTTCCATCAAATGTACAAGTAAAGATTCATGAGTCTCAAATGTCATTTTGCAAAATATACAATCATATGAATTAGGAACATGTTCTGCTTTAACAGTGGTATTTAATTGGTCTAATTGATTTTGTAAGGAGTTGCTACTTAAGGTGTTTATTTCACACTGTTTATTCAAATATAACTTATTACTAAATTTCACAAGGCAAGGTGTTTCGGCTCCATCTGGACTAGATTTATTTAAATACTTTTCACGTACATTGTTTAAATGTGTCTGATGTTGACCCATTTGAGTATTCTCTTGTGACAAATCTTTATTAAGTAATAAAACTTCATCATAGTAGTTTACAAATTCATTGAAATTTTCATTTTTATAGTCGTGGTCACTGTCTTCATCCTTGATGGGTGTACAAGACAATATAAGCTTTTTCAGCTCATAATCTGATTCTAAAGCTTGCTTTCTAAATGTGTACATCATTCTTAATTTTTCTTCACATTCATTACACAATTTTTGAGGAAGATTGTCTTTTTCTTTAATCTGAAAATAAGAGAAATATATACAAAACCTAAACCTCTTTACTTCATTTGTAAAGTTTCACATATATGTTATGAGTACCTGTAGTGAAGTAGCTTGCATTACAATGTCCACGAGTTTTAACGAAGTATTATTATCAACTTTAAAAATACTAAACAAATCTTGTAGAGATTCACAAGTCCTCATACATGTACGACAGGTTCTTGATAAGTCTACCATTTTAATAAGAATTGCTGTCGGTGTAGCATTTAACCAAAAAATATATGGACCGTAACGTATATCATATAATTAATAAAACAATACATCAATTGGAGACTAAAGCGTAGCAATTTTCATAATTAACAAACAATAAGTTATTTCTTACTCATATGTCATTTTTCAATTGACATTTGACATTTCCAACGATTTTTTCTAATATTATAAATTTATATAATATTTCTTAATAAATTTCTCATTATATAAAATAGAATAATATTTTAAAAATATCATTATTAAAATATACTATTTGCATTTAAAGAATTAAAAAATAATTTTAAAAAATGCTCTCTTTAACTGAAATCAGTCACGAATTTTACTTGCGATTACATCGAAACAAGCGTGTACTCTATTTTAAAACACGTTAATAAAGCGAAGTGGATGCGCTTATCTAATACACGTTTTATTTGCGTGTAAAATTAACATCGTGTACAATAGCCCTAAAATATTAAAATTATTTTCATTGGTTTTGGTCTGCCAATTATCTCTCTCATATTGCTGTCTGTGTCTGTGGTTTACTTTGCAATCCAGATAATGTAGGTAATTTGTAAGCTGTAAATTAGATAAACTTTATTTATAAGTTATATGAAAGGACAATCACCCGAATACTGGAAACTAGTAATATATTTATAGTTGAACTGCTTTTAAAGCCCTAAGTGAAGTTTTTTCTTAAAGATAAATAAGTATTTTTTAAAATGGATGATATAGTGTTTATTGGTGATTGGATAAAGGACAGAATATTAGGATCCGGGAGCTTTGGTACTGTTGTTCTGTGGCGACATAAAAGTAATGAAGAGAAACTTGCTATTAAAACGTGTAAATGGAGCGATGAGCTCACGGCTAAACATAGAGAGAGATGGACCAAAGAAGTGGAAATGCTACAAACCTGCAACCATCCAAATATAGTGGGGACAAAGAAATTACCCCAGGAGTTTGTAACGGGACTAGCTCGCGCTAATCCTTCAAAGCTGCCTATTTTGTGCATGGAATATTGCAGCGGCGGTGATCTCAGACAACATTTGAACAAAGCTAATTCATGCTGTGGTTTAAAGGAAACCCAGATTCGTAAAATACTCAGAGATATAGGTAGTGCTATGCGATTCCTACACAGCAATAAAATAACCCATCGTGACTTGAAGCCGGAAAATATTGTTGTACATACAAACTCTGAAAATAGTTCAGGTACTGAGCAAAATTCTCCACTTTTAAACGATACCTACAAAATTATAGACCTTGGCTACGCTAAAGAAATTGATTCTAATTCTATTTGTGCTAGTTTTGTGGGTACTCTTCAATACTTGGCTCCTGAGTTGTTTTACAGTAAAACTTACAGTAATTCTGTTGACTTTTGGTCATTTGGATTATTAGCTTTTGAAGTTATTTGTGGTGTCAGACCATTTCTACCATTTAAGGCACCCGTAGAGTGGATGCCACTAGTTAAAAAGAAATCACATGATCACATTTGCGTTTATGAATCTTTTCATGGTGATGTCAATTATTCTGATGAGGTATATGCAGAAAATCACATTTCAAAGCCTTTTAAAGCTCATCTTGAACAGTGGCTAAAATTGGCCTTAGAGTGGGATCCTAAATTACGAGGAAGAGATTCCCCCTCCAAAGTGACATTTGATATTCCATCAGAGGGAAAGAGTGGCAGTTCTACTAGTAGTGTTATAATATTCAGTTTACTTGAAAAAATTCTTGCCAAAAAAATTATAAAAATATTTTCTGTTTCTACATTGTCACATGTTGCTTATGAGATCAGTGACACAACTACAATTGAAGATCTTAAGTGTTGGATGTATGAGGACACAAAAATTCCAACTGAAGATCAAATAGTAATCTCACAAACTTCATATAGCAATCTTAGTAATAGTGAAGTTGTTGCTAATTATTGGGATGAAAGCAATGCAGTTGTGTTGTTTGTTTATAATAAAAATAAAATAGTAGATGATGCTGCACTTCCTACAGTACCAAAGGCAGTCCAAAGAGTCTTAGAAAATCCCAAAACACTGTTTAATTATAAAAATAGTCAGAATCTGTACAGGAATGCGTTTTACTTTGTTATATCACAAATGGAATTATATGAGAGTCTCATTAATGCTATTGTGTTCAGGGCAGAATCACTAAAACTAGAAAGTAAACAATTACTATTAAAATATAACAATATGGACAAGGAAATCGGCAAACTTCTGGCCAAGGTAGAAATGTTGACAAGTATTACTGAATTGGGAAAACACCATATTAAATCTATGACAGAGAATGCTCTTAATACAAGTGTATTAGATAACTTTATAACAATATTCAAAGACACTGACAGCTTACTTGAAGAAACCCAAAAGCTCAACCAAGCCTGGTCACAAATGTCAGTGCGATTACAGTCCGCTGCAAGGAGAAGTAATGAAGACATATCTACTCATCTAAAAGTATTTTTAGGTAAATACAACTACCAAAACATATTTATAGAAGCGCACAAAACTTTTGTTTCTCACACAAAGAGTGACTTCTATAATGGGAACCGGGAAAAAGAGAAACACTGTATAGATATGATGAAAATTTGTTATAACTGTTTAAAACTTAGAAGTTCAATCATACAGGAACTGCCAAACCAGTCTTTCATTATAAAATTCAAAGATTTAAAAACAGAATTTGATAAAATATCAGATATAATTTCCCATGCCACTGAGCACACAAACAGGTTGGGAAGCAAATTATCAATATTAATAGAGGAATTTTCCAAAAATGTTTGGTCATCAGTTAGTGGAGGACTCCGTGAAATAGATGCCTCAGAACTTCCCTATAGTGTAGTTTCATTTCAAAAGCGTGACTTTAAAGTGGGAGAAGCAGTGTCCGGCCATTGTATTCCCTTGAAGTATCTAGAAGATGACAATGTAAAGTCACTCATATCTGAAAGCCTGAAATTGCGGCAGAATCATACAAGTTTATGTGAAAAGTTAAAGTCACAAAAAGAGCTTTTACAACAGACTGAATGTGATTTTAGTTTTTTAAAAAATGATTCCTAGCATATGTATGTTATTGCATGTTTGAAATGTATTCCTGTTTTTATTTCATAATTTATTAACGGAGTATATTAATATTATGGTGTTTGTTTATTTATATAATATGTAATGTTATAGTTGGAGGCTATAGTAAAACTTTTACTCCTATTTTATCTACAAATTCTAAACCAATGTGCCTTAAGAAATAGTAAAGTTATATTAAACTACATAGTATATTTATACATATGTATATCCTTATTAAATTTGAATTGTTTTTTCGTCTAGTCATTAACAAATTGTATTTTTATACTAACAAATAAATATGTTTTGTTATTAGAAAGCGTTTTATTCATATTTTCCAATACATGAACATTAAATGAGTAGTTTATTATTACAATATATAAAAGCATGCCATATAAGTCATCAGATGGGACAACCAGTAAATTGTTCGAGCCAATTTATAAACTTCTTCATGACTTTATCCAGTTTGTTGATATCAGCCGGAGTGTCTAGATATTCCGGGGGCGCGAACCTCTGGTCAGGCATGCCAGCGATGTGCAGCCACACCGCGAACACCGCGTCCTGCGCCTGCGCCACGCGCCTGCGACAGAGGCGGGCCGACGTCGCACAACTACTTATCAGAGCTCCCAAGTTGCCAATAGTTACAGCTTTGGGGCTCTCCTTGCGTGCCGCGAGGAAGTAATTATGTAAGAGCAGTTCCGCCTCCTCGGTGAAGCCTACTCTGATACTGGCTACTATGCTTATATATGTTGAAATATCTCTAAGTGCTTGTGTCTCTTCGTCAGTGGTCTCGGGCGGACTTATAGCGTTTTGCAAGTTGTTATCAGCTAGCTCATCAGTGTAGTCACCGTGGTCGCCTCGGCAGACGTTCCCGAACACATTTCCAACGTTATATAAAGTAATTTTCTTCAAGTCCTTTCCCTGAGCCCAAACAGCGCAACGTAATTTACTTTCATTTGAGTTATGCGAAAATTTACCGTTTTCAATTGAGGATAAAATTGAGTGAACATATTTCTGGCTGTAGCTTTGCAAAGGCAAAGGAAGAAGGCACACTCCCCCGGAAGATCCTATTAACGCTAAAGGCACACTATTCTGAGATGTTCCTAAGAACGTATAAGAATCGGCTATCGTAGCCGCTTGTGTCATAAGTCGCGCTACGTAGCCGGTGTCCGAGCCCGCAGCTAAAACATGTAGAATTGGCGATTGAGATTGAAAATGAGCTTTGACACTAGCTAGACTTAGTAAAAGGTTAATTTTCACAGACATAAAACAATTTAAAGGGCACACGTGCACTCCGATGCTCGACGCCAGGCAGTATATGAACTTCCACGGCACTCCGTTGCAAGCGTCGTACAGTTGCTTAATATCTGGCGGAGTGACTGTAGTTGGTGGCGCAGGCTTCACCAACACCTCTTCTAAAGACCACACAGTTGTTAATTTCTTTAAGACAATCACATGAACAATGTATTTACTTCCTAGTTTTAATTTCTCAATCAGATCGTCGAAAATTGTAAATACTTTTGGTAGAAGCTCATGTTTAAATTTGAAAGTGGCTGTGACTTGTTCTCCGCATCGCCTCAGGCCGCTGTTCTCGTAAAGAACGTTTTTGCATAAGTTACACTTGGGGGGCACTTTTGGTATGTAATGTAAAATAATCTCGTTTCCATCACACTCATCGGGACAGCACCACACTGAATGATATACGTAGTTTTTAGGTTTGGATATCTCTATAAGTAAGCCCTGTAGCAATAACATATTTTCATATTTTATATGTTTTTGGTCATACAAAATAGTAGGCAAGCTTGAAAGTCTTATATTAACAGCCACTTGTGTCGGCTGCACATGCTGTATCATGTCGTGGTTTAATGATTTTAGACACGTATACAGAGTATCATTACAATATCTTTGTAATTTGAGAGGTTCTTTCAATAAGAAGTCCCCGAGTTCTGGAAATGTGTCGAATAAGTACATGACATCAACATGTAACAAATACCTCAGAGGTGGGAATTTCCACACAGTTTTGTCATCTAATTGATCAAGAAAAAGTTCACAAGCGTCCTTCATGTCAAGTAAAATGCGCCTGGTGTCTAAATATAGCAATAAATTTAACTGCAATTCTATTTCGTTCATTTTATTAGTAGGATCAACAGTTTATTTTGTAGGTTGTAGAGTGTTGTTGCTATCTATGCTTAGATTTTTTCTTTTCCCGCTAAAAGCAGAAAATGTTTTTTTTTGCAACTATATCACAACATACAGCCTTTAAAACTGTTAAATAGAAATTGAAAGTAAGTTTTTATATACTGGTATATTTGTATGTAATATATTATGGATACAAAAGTAAATAATCAATTTATGTTTTTTTTATAGAAATGCATGTAGGTCGAAATCATCTTTGCCTACGCGGTCTTACTTAATGTGGCGCAGGCGCCTACGCGTTGTTTGTAATGTTCTCTTTCAAGGTCGCCCAATAATTAGCTAATGCTTAAGAGCTTAGAACGGAAATACCGAAACCAATATGCAAATGCCGACGAGCGATCACCACCGGCAACGTGCTTAGCGCCTTGTTCATTCATTGAGACCGAGTATGCTCACGCTGAAAAGTTGTATTTATAAATGCCGTACGTATTTTATATATTATAGCGTAAATTTAATTTACAAACCTTGAAATAGTTTTAGGTTAAGAATGAATATTTTATATCACTTGTGGTTTTTGAATTCTTTTTCATTATTATATTGGTGTCATGTAGCATTTTTTTGTAAATCTAGGTAGTCAGGATTAGAACAATTTTTATAGTAAAAATCGAAAAACATTATCCGGAAAACTTTTACATGTACTAAGTACGAAGTAGATGATGCGCACTTAATACAAAATCCTTGTAATTTATCTCTTAAATCTTCCAAAACTCTTATCAATGGGTACCTTGCCGATACCTCGTAACGTGTAGCGAGATAAATTGATAGCAAGTTGCACGAGATCTCTAACGTTGTGAAAGATAAACCAATATTATTACAATATGTAATATGCGTAGCGTGTGTTCACTACTCAAGTACTCAGTAAACGTGTTGTCATTCCATCAGACTGAGCACATTAAAGATTCACTTAGTGTTATTGAGCGTCCTACACTCGTTTATTCTATTAGGCCATTAATTGGGGATACTGTAAGAGTCAATTGTAATATTATTAAAGCCTAAACATTTATAATATATTTAATGTGTTTATTTGTACAAAGTTTTTATTTTTCAAAACTCAAGACCACATATCATAAGAACATCTGGTTCGGAGGCGCGGTCCCTCGCGTTGCAGAGAGAGAGCTTGAAACAGAGAGCGGAACTGTTAAACTCAGTGTACGTTTAAGGAATACTTTTATAACAAGTTTCAGCGCTCATCTCAACTGGTCAAGCTCCTATGAACATAATCTAATTTATTTTACTACATGTTATTTTCCTCATTATTAATTTATTACTGATATCGATATATAATACCTAACCTACTAATGTGTAGTAAATACTTTTTATGTTATATTATTTACTTTTCAGTTTAATGTTGGATGTTACTTATGATAGTCTAAAATATGGGACATTATAAGAAGTTGTGAGTCGGAGTGTACATGAACGTAGCGGGGCGAGTGGGCGGAGTGTGCGCCGGGGCGTCGCGTGGGGCGCTCGTGGCGCGTGGGGCGCGCGGACGCGCATTCGATGCCCGATCACGACAAGTATCAGCTGCGTCCGCGCGCGTCGCGCTCCCGGCAGGGCGGCGCGTGCGGGCAGGGCCGCCCTCGCCGCGAGCCGCAGCCGCTCAGCAAGTACCGCCGCAAGACCGCCAACGCGCGCGAGCGCAGCCGCATGCGCGAGATCAACCGCGCCTTCGAGGCGCTGCGCCGCGCCGTGCCCGCCGCCGACGTCGCGGGGACGCCCCTGCCCTGCGAGAAGCTCACCAAGATCACCACGCTGCGCCTCGCCATGCGCTACATCTCGGCGCTGGCGGCGGCGCTGCGGGACTCCCCCCGCCCGGAGCGCCCGGAGCGCCCGGAGCGCTGGCCCTCGCCGCTGTCGGAGCTGTCGTCGCTGTCGTCGCTGTCGTCGCAGTCGGCGGGGCGCGGGACGCCCTCGGAGTTCGCGGAGGACGAGCTCTCGCCCTTCGACTCGTTCTTCGCGGAGTTCGACTGCGAGTACGCGGACAGGACGTTTGCGTGACGTCGGACGTCGGACGGTCAGTGCAGTGTCGGACTGAGCGGTTAGGTGCTCCTCGATTCTCATTTTGCCATATTAATTATATTAATTAATTTTATTTTATGAATAGTTTATGTGTGACGTTTTTGAGATTTTATTTATTTCGTTCTATTAATAAATTGTTTTTGTTGTATGTGATATCATTTTCATTTCACAATTCATACGAAGCAAAAACCTTTCAAAAAATCTGATTCATTCAGTTAAAGATGTATGTACATTACTGATCCATCTTGATAGGATGAATGAATAATAATAATTGGATAAGTTATTTAAAGACGATGGAGGTAATGAATTGTCAAAGTAACTGATTTAAAACTCATTGAATGTTAAAATCACATTCTGATTCACATCACAGTGCGCTCACATACGCACAGTCGTAGTAGTAATACGTAGTAGTAGTAGACGGTAGACAGTGATATAGTAACTAGTAAGTAACTATAATATAAACATACACAGTATAAGAGTTAAGTCGCATAAAGTTTTGAATATGTGCCAATGACTCGGATTACGTCCATCATAATAACAAAAATACAAATTAGCAGTATTTCATTATCAATCTCTTCTTTTTATGAATAATTTTTTAAAGAAACCTTTTTTAGTTTGGGATAAATAAAAGAAATTATGATAAGTAGTGCAAAAAAACAGGTATCAATTTAAAAGTAAAGTTAACACTTTTTACTAAACACTTCATTTTCAGATTGAAAATTAAAACGTTTCTTTATTGCTTGGTATTCATTCATAAAGATAAAAGAAAACACTCAGTAGTAGTACATTTATAAGTTTATCCGTAGTAAAGCTTACAATTAATATTTTCTTTTTACAATGATAACAACATGCGTTAAGAAATAATTGCGTGTTGACAAAAATATATAACTTGAAGCAGCATCGTCATACCGACAAGATAGACATAACAATGAGTGGAACGTCAAGAATCAAAATAAGCTTCGCTCAATAGGCAGTGATGCGAATCAAGAAGTAAATAAGGAAGCGTGGGCCCGCACAGTCCCACCTGGAAACACGCGTCACGGAAGATAAAACTCTGTCGCAATGAGTCGCGGTACCCACGCGGCGCCCGACCAGCATTGTACACACGAAGATTAATAGATTTTTACGATCTCATCATTTATTCATTGTTATGTTTCAAATATATATTTAGATATTTAATAATACTTAACAGATGCATTTGTTCTATTTTATACTTAAAAATATAACGAAATAAAGGAGAAAGTAATTATGTCTTTGCCTACCAAACAACATGTGTCAAATAAAAAAATACAGATACTTATCTATTGCCTACTGTATCTGTAACTATTCTTGGATATTTTTATTTTTGATCTAAATAGAATAAAGTGGTAGATTTAAATTTAAGAGTAAAATATTATATCTTAACATTTCAATTTGTATACTTCAATTAAAAATATATTCCAGGTGAGTGTTTAGTACGTTACAGGACTACAACTACATTGTTATTGGGCAGCCCACTTTCTCGCCCAAATGATAATCTCTACTCAAATTTTTAATTTTATCAAATTATTTATTATACATAATTATATGATTACCTTTAATGTACGATACATATAGAAAAAAAATATTTTTACATACAGAAAAGTTATGTTATTGTTAAACATACAGGTCTATAGCATTTTTTTAAATCGATTCGGTAGTTTCGAAAATGATCTACTCTAAACATACAAAGTCACAAAATCAAAAGCGCTTAGCTCTTTACAACATTAGTGTAGACCAGGGCTTCTTAAACTTTTGTCACTCACGACCCCATTTATGATTGCAAGTTTCTTGACGACCTCATTCATAATTGCGAGTTTCTTGACGACCATACATACATAAAAGAAATATTAATTATTTTTTTTGATGATTTATTTATTAGCTAACAATACAATTATACATATGACAATATATAGTTTTAGTATTCGTTTTGAAACATTCAAAAAAACAAAATCAAAAATTCCACTCCTTTGTATTCCGCCAACTCTAGTGATGTTATAAAATGGTGTATATATGTAAATATTTGACTTTAAAATCTCTCTACTCCAGAATTTTGCTACGCGACCCCATTTGGGCGACCCATAGTTTAAGAAGCCCTGGTGTAAACCAATATCGGTGTGACGGTAAAGGGACTGGTTGTGGGTTCGATTCTCACTCGAGAAGTGAAAAAATTTGTTATTTCCATTTCCTTCGCTCTGGTATCGAGGCAAAGTGCGGCGTTAAGCTCCGCCACTTAACACGCAACGCCTCCGAAGTCGGCGGAAAGTGGGGAACGGAGTGTCTTAACACTAGGTTTCCTCTGCCTAGCCTGCTGTATGCGGGATACAGTGTGAAGCTAAATAAAAAAAAATCTGATCGACATACCTACTTTGTTTTTGAATTTTAATCACATTGTTAAATTCTGCTAAACAACGCATAAGTTGGAGGTGGAGAATGAAGAAGAAAAGTAAGTTTAAAAGCAAAGTTTTCTTTCCATTTTACTTTAGCTAGTTTTAGGTACTACATAATTTAAGTCGCATTATGAAACATTAATAAATGCCCATCCCTGTAGAGTTACCATTCATAATTTAAAAATAAATGTAGGTAAATAAATAATTTGTAATAAAGTTGTTACTTAAATGTAAGCGTTTATACTTTATTATGTTTTGGAGTATTAAATTACATTAAGGGTGAGTTTTTTATTTTAGAAAATATATTGAAAACAGTAAAGAAGATTTTTTTCCAAAAATCCCTAGCTCGTATTTATGGAAAATTAACTGGAGATTTCAAAATTATTTTTATGTTTCTTGTGCGATCAGCAGTTGCTGAGATATTTATGGACAAAAAGATCATTTTCCATTCAGAGTTCGATATCTCAGCGAGAAGTGGGCATATCAAACTTTTAAAACAGATAGTCAATGCTGGATAAGCAAGTTATCCGATCCATATAATGGTTAAGTTAAAAAAAAAAATCCAACTTTTTAGACCAAAACAGGAACTGAATATATTTTGATTTTTTTCTTTCGGTATTCATTAGAATTGAGCGAGATTCGTCGCTTATTTTTTTTTTTCATCTTAAGATCTCAAAACCAGAAGCCTTTAGCTTTCAAATGCTTCATTTTAAAATTTTAATGTGACCATTTTTAAGGAAAATAAAGCCACTATAATATCTCAAAAATTTGGAATTTATTTATGATCCTTTGATATTTTTCCGCTCTCCCCCCTCATAAAAAGGCCAAATAATAGACTAATATTAAATATCAAAGTTATGTGCAAACTAATTGTGGTTAAAGTGTGAGGAGGTTCAAGTGGCTTACATAACTTGTTGCTCATAAAAACTCGCCTTCGACTTTCCTTAGAATCCTGCATTAACTTACAAAATCTTAAAGAAATTAATAACGTAATTTACTGTTTATGGTTCGTGCGTGAAAAGGTTATCGTGTACATCTGACTTTATGTATTGTTTTATTGATTTTTAAATTACTAAACCAGTTTAAATAATATTTGTGTAATAAAAAATATTGAGAATGGACGGCGGTACCTTCTGCAAAAATGACCGTAAATATTATAACCATAAGTGTATAGAGCACTGGTTCCCAATCTTCGTTCGCAGACCACTTGTACTGCTGGCCCATGGACCACTGGCTGGGAAGCAGTGGTATAGAGCGTGCAAGATTTCTAAAAAAAAGAAAAATATTTGGGCTGGAAGTTTGGAGACCATTAGTAATATATGAATATTTTTACTAATATTGTCCATTCCATTATAAAATATACTGTTTTTATAATAATGTTTCATTTAAGTGTGTGTTGTCACTTGTCGCTTGTGAAATTGTAGGGAATTGCTTAATTTACTAATTTATTTCATTCTTACGTTCATATTTAAAATATGAAGGACTTTTTAATTCATCCATCAACACTACAGAACCAATAACAGTGTGACAATATAAACACAGAACTTAAGCAACTTTACGGTCACCTTATATGAAGTTAGCTAACACATATCGTGGACTGGCGAGTTACGAACATGTAACAATTATTTGATTCGTATTAAGTATTAAGATAGAATCAACACGGCCGACTTAAAAAAATGCAAATCTTATGCAATGATCGTATCGTGCAATAAACATCCAAGTATCCCATTGCTCGTTTTGGCTTAAGCGGATTGCTTTCCCGCCAAATACGGCCGCCATGACAGTTCATTGAATTATGCGATTAAATGACAAGACGTATGAGTATGACTTACTGGGGATTTTTTTAAATCTTTTTGGTGTTGTCAGTTGTGCTTGAGGCTTTTATGATTTACTAATTTGTAAATTCAAATACGTATCCATATTTATATTATAAATGCGAAAGTCTGTGTGTTTGTCTGTCACGCTTTCACGACTAATCTACCGGTCCGATTTGGATGAAATTTAAAATAAAAGTAGTAAAAGTGACTGGGTCTAACATAGGCTGCTTATTTTTTCAAAAATCAACCGCTAAAGAGTTAAAATGGGGTATGAAAGTTTATATGAAAAATCTAAACCATTTGCCCGATTATAATGAGTTTTGGCATAAATATAGTTAATAAACAAAGGTCAAACATAGGCTACTTTAATTTTCAAAAATCCACCACCGAGGGTTGCAATATAACGAAACAATTAGGCAGTCCACGCGGCGAAGCCGCGAGCGGGCCGCTAGTATGCAATAGTTGATTGAACAATAACATTGCAAAACACTTACATATATTTATTAATAATAACTTATTGTATTGACCTACCTGCGAGTTAAGTTGAAGCAAAAATCAAGTTATTAAAGTTTCCTCATATAATGCAGAAACAAAGTGTAGTGCAAAAAATTTATATAGAGAATATATATTTAGTTACTAAGTTACTTTACACAAAACTATTGCGTTTATTTAACTTAAATCATTGAGAATAATGAGATTCTTATACAATGAGATACTCATATATAGGACAATAACCTTCATCAAAGAGAAGATCTCTTCATTTTTTATTATTGCTTCTTGGTTTTGGCGTGAAACTAATTAATATTGCTACGAAAATATTAAAAATAAGTTACTTTTTCTAGTTGAGTTAAAATTGAAGTTGAGAAGTAAGGAGAATTTTTTTTACAAAACATTTGTAGAGCAGAATTTGAACCCAAACTTAGGTGTAATGAGGAAAATTGCGGTTGATGGCATCAGGAGCATTTATTGATTATGTAAAGTTGTTTTTATGAGGATGATTGTTATTAAAAAGCGTTGTCATCTCTTCGTGGGCGTCGAAAAATGTCATCGCCGATGTAACGTTAAGTTATTGAGAACCGGACCAGACCAAAAGTTAATTGAATAAGAGAGGAACGTTTTGCAAAATTGCAAAGACACTTTATGGTGTAATACACCGTGTATTTTATTTAGGTTTAATACATGTAATAGAGTTTACAAGGCCGCAGAATTAGCTTTAAACTAAATTTTAATTAGTTTTTATACATCACTAATTTAAGTATGTACCGAAGTCTTGTTTTTGAATATTTTTACAACATAAATTTAGATTTTCTATATTAAACGGTGATACACACTGACACTTATCAAAATAAGAATATGTAAATAATGAACGTATAATAATCCCCCCGTGTGTTAAAAAATCAGTAGAATCTTTTCAAAATACCCGACCTCTTATACAGTCAGTGGTCGCAGAACGCCGACCTACGTAGTAACTACTTCAAATAAAGTAAAGAAATGCATTCATATTTTTGTTCGCCATTCTGATTGCAACAAGAAATAATGGCACCGCGCCGCGACGCGACGCGTGGGCAGACCGCTCCTCTCGGAACTCGGGGAAAATACGATAAAAGAGTTTTAAGTATGTGCATAATTTTTAGGACAATATCTTTGGCATAAAAATACGGCTCATTGTCCATATCACATTTAAAATGATATTTCCTTGCATTTTAATTCTTTTGCTAATAAGAAATATGTTTACTGTTATGAAATGTTTATAATAATAATATATATTACTTATACACTTATAAATCAAGTGAAAACTGGGTAGATGCATCATCTTATTTAATTAACCACACCAAGGAAATACTATTCCAACAATAAATATACTAGAATAACATTTTAACCCCTCACTATTGCATTCTCGTTGGAGACTCGTTCCAATTGCTATACAATGACATCTTTTCGTTTGACAGAAATAGTAATAGGCGTTCAATTGTTTGTAAGAGGCCTACGACTTACGTGTTACGAGTGACACTAGGGCGGTTCTTCGTAAGGCTGGTAAGATGCCCGCGGCCAGAAATCGCGCGCCGGCGGTGTACCGGCTGCGCACTGCAATGTTGTCAGGTCTGTTGTGAAACTATACAACTTGCTGGAACGCAATGTCTTATCAGCGACAACGGCCGATGTCTCCACACGCATAATAACACCTTAAAGTACTTTATCGCCAAATTGCTGCTCGAAAAGGTTGACAAGTTTTTGTAAGCGAAAACACTTGTTCTAGTGTGATAAGTTTTACATTATTATGTTTATACTTTTACGTAACAATATTTTTAAATTCTTTTAATTTAATTGCATTGCGTTTTTTACTGTTTTTATTCTTGAAGATAAAATTGAGATAACTCATTCTGGGTAAAATAAAATACAATAATAATTGCCTTAAACATCCTTAATTAAATTCTCGTAAATATATCTTGTGCTATTTAAAGTGTTTACATTTACAGCTAATTATTTATTAATCACGAGGCGTGTTGACGCGCGCCGCTCCACAATGTACATAGTTACTTTATTTTCCTCTAATATTACCGATATTAGACATGAATGTTTACAGGTTTATAAATATACCTACTTATTAATTTAAAATAAAAATGTTATGGTGGCCAGTCGTGGCCAAGTGGCACAAGAGTGTGACTGTAGACGACTGGTTGTGGGTTCGATTCCCACTCGAGGAGTGGAAATTATATTTCCATTTTCTTCGCTCTGGTGTCGAGGTAAAGCGCGGCGTTAAGTTCCGCCACTTAACACGCAAGCCTCCGAATTCGGCGGAAAGTGGGGAACGGAGTGTCTTAACACTAGGTTCCCTCTGCCTACCCTGCTGTGTGCGGGATATAGCGTGAAGCTATTATATATAAAAATATTATTTAACACATTGTGTCGGTAATAGAAATACAAATTTTTATATCACATTATCAAATAAGTTCAAGCAAAAGAAAGTCTCCATGTAAATGATTTATTGAAATGATCCGTAATAGAGTTGAACCATAACAGAGCCTTAGTTCTGAAGGCATTAACTATAAAATAATTTAGAGGAGTGACACATGATGGAGAATCGTCATAGACAAACTAAGCCTTGTGAAATAAGGAAGAACCATCTTAAAAAAAATTATTCAACGTGATGCGCATGTACTGTTAACATGTAAAGGTTAGAGACCCGGAACAATTGAAAAGGAATAAGTAAATGCCCCCTTTACTATAGTTGTTTCATACGATGGTCATTTTAGATCGACGTACATAACGACTAAAGATCTGGAAAGTCTGATCGAGAAGCATGTAGGAGCATGATAGAACTGCTGAATTATAACAAACAAGTAAACTGGACTCTTATGAAAGTAAAAATCATTAAATTTTGCGGCCATTGCGGCTCAGTAGATATACCTGAGTGTAAACATTGTGGTTGTGGGTTCGGTTCTCCACGGAGTTCAAAACACGGTCAAGTAAATTGTGAATATGTTGCTAAATTCATTTACTTCAATAAAATAACTAGACTGCTTATGCAAGTAATTAAAAACTACAAGTAATTTTATAATTACTTGTAGTTTTTTTGTCTGCTAATATATTCGTAGTGTATAAGTAAGTAACATCAACTAATCCATTTGGTATTCTTTACTTCGTACCTATCGAAATGTTGTTCATAGGCCACAGAACTTGGACATGTAGACACATACAATGTTCATAATATAATACGCGAGGAAAGAAAGCTGCGTCGCGGTCGCCGCCCACGTGGACGGGGACCTTCACAATTAAGCGCGGCGTCATCGCAGCTCCGTGAAATACGACTTCGCAAACTTACTGGAAATACGCTTAAACATACCTTCAGATGAATAACCGTAAATTAAACAGGTACATAAAAGCTGTGTTAATTATTATCTTTTTAAAAAATCCGAATGACATGAATTGTAGATGTTGTGTCTTCGCTTAATCCAACAACATATCGACTTAGTATGAACATCTTGATAAACTACTATAATAATGACTAAAAGACTTTCTCTAATCCTTTTGTTTTTCTCGTAATTAAATCTATAGACTTATATGGACGGGGTAATAACTACTACAAAAGTTTGAAATGAGTGTAGAATGCAGATAAGGACATTATGAATGTTATATCTTTAAAGAAAATCAACATTACATGTTTTTCAGTCATGCTGACATATTAAGAAATGTAGATATTACATAATAAATATGATATAAATATATACTTCTATGACTCTAGATAAAACTCAATAGTAAAGTAGGGAAAGAAAGTATGCTTGTGGGTTCGATTCCCTGTCAGGGAATGATTATATGCTATTTTTATTTTCCCGCTTTGGTACGAAAATAAAGTGCGGCATTGCGTCTTGCTGCTTAACACGCAATTACGATTTAAGAGGAAAGTGAACATCGGAATATAATAGACACTAATTTCTCTCAGACCACGCTCCTATACGGAAAACAGCGTAGCAGTGGACTAAAAAATATTAAGCAAAGTCCCACTAAATTTGGATTTAAATATTAAATATTTCGGTTCATTATAGCAACTTGAAGCTTGGAATCCAGTCAGCGGCCTTGCGGGCGTCGTCGGTATTCCTCCTACTCGATTTCGCACTTTAAGCAGCCGGCGCGCGCCGATAAGGAACTAGCTACCTCCATTAGATGCGAGGTGTATCTACCTGTGAGATATGACGACGACGCGCGGGTCATCACCAAAGGCTACTTAATATGCCTCGTGTTGCGTTAACACGTCACACTCTCAGTTAAAGCACAATAAATTTGTTTATCATGCATATTTTTATTACTATATGTTAAAATTCATTTTCACTTTATTTGCTTATAGCATGGATGTGATTTAGAATTCCTAGATTTAGCGTTGGAGAAGCGTCCATATATAATACGATTTCTTTTGTGAATTATTCATCTAATGATTCTATAATTTTAATATTTTTTTCTCGCCGGCTTAGCTTCACAAAAGTTTCACAGTACCACCTAGCCACTACCACCTACAGAAAGGATTATTATTTTTCTGCCCTGCGGTACCAGAGGCCGCACTTTGTCTAAGGTATTTTTATTTCCTCTTTATTTTTTAAACGCCACAGATTCGAGTTCCGTGTACGTTTCTGTATTTTTTTCTGTTTGTGATTTTTTTTAATTTATTTTAGCGAGTGAATACACTCGGTCACACGTGTTTTGTATTTCGTACAGTGAATTTCATTTGTTTATGAAATAGAGAGACTGTAGCAGTCCCTCATAGAGTCAGGTCCGGTGGTGGTTAACTATGGTATAACTATGAACAATTTAAGTTTTAAAAGAAAAAAACAATTCCATCACTCAACATGCAATTTCAAGTGGTAAAAGGAGAATAAAGTGATACTAAGTTCTCTCTTACTGTCTTGCTATGTGAGATAATTCAAGAAAGTGACGAAAAAATGGGTTTTAATATTTATGTCGTAAACTGAACCGCATATAAAAGTGAGGCTGACGCGAACGCATTCTCGCTATAAGTACGCGTCATCTGGTCAGACCGACATAAAAACAATCTTATAATTACCAATAAATTGATATGAACCTATCCCGTCCCAAACTCCCGCGCCCTTCCGGACAGTTTCGGATTCTTTTACGTAGCAGTTTAGCGAAACGCTTTAAACCTGTGGAAACTTTGACTTATATGGCACGAGCTCATCGTGCGACGCAACTCAAATAAACGACGCCAGTACATTTTATCATGATACTAAATAAATTTCCAAGAAAGGAAGAATACTTCTTGGAGTCCATATTTATAAAGAATATGTTCGAGAGAGACATATTTTATTTTGGTTGTATTGCAAGACATGTATTTGTCAATGTCAAAAATATATTTTTTTATTAAATCTCCGTACTGCTGTTGACCATACAACCCCGAAACGACTCAAGAATTTTTGTTTAATTAGATAGTAGGTTGACATCCAGCTACATTTCTATACAGATTTATTAGTAGACTTTTTGTCGCGTGAAACATGTGAGTAATGTTCCTTTTTAATTTTATCATATTTCTGATGTGTAAATGTTTAAATTTCTGAAGTAAGCCACACGTTGAAACATATTTTCTTCGAATCGTAACATTTATGCGTTCGTCAAACTTTAATTGTACGTATTTTGTTCTCACAAATCTGAGAATCATTTTTTGTAGTTAAATATCAACAATCCATGGTATCCTGCGTGAAACCTGGTCCCGCTGAAAACCTACCAAAAGTATTAAAAGTATAAGCTATTAAATGCCGTTAAGTTACTGGAAAACCGATATAATTGCAGTTTACGATTTATGGCGGCGCTCGATGTGGCTCTTATGAAACTAGCTTTTTTTGCTTACAACCTAAAGTTAAATGACATACACACAAACATACCTGTGTGTATATATATGTATTGGGTATGTGGACAAACACTGCACGAGAAATGAAATATTAAATAGTTATGCTGAGTACCGTCCACCTCATGAATTTGTGTAAGCGAGCTGAACTAGCAAGCTACTGTCAAGACAGTCAATGAAATATTTGACTGAATTCGGTAATTTACGTAGAGAAATGCAGTAACACTTTGTTCAACTGCAAAATAAAAAAAAAACATATATTACAACAACGTATATCCTAAAACATGACATAGTAGATATATAGTAGAGCTACAGCTATTAAAAATCGCGTCTATAATCCCGTAGTTAATTCTATTTAAAAATATATCATTCATTGTAACATATATATTTAGTTGTTATCATCTCTTCAGAAAGATTTTTGCAAATTTCTGAGATTTATGCCAAACTGTAAAAAGCGTGTTACAATTTCGACGCAGCTGGACAGAACATGCGTCTTAGTGGTGAGAGCGCTTGGACGCTAAACAAGAGACGTGGGTTCGAGTTCCGCTAAGTTCATATTTGATACGCTTTCTACAAGAGTTTTTCATGTCCCAAATATGTAAATGACATTTTAAATTAGGATGATATATAAATTTTAAATTGAATAACTTAAATTCTAGGGGTCACTTAAACTCTATGATATGTAAATCTACATATGAATGTGCTTGCTTTACGTGGGAACGTCGTCAATCAATTAGCCGATAAAGTACTTATACGCGTAAAGTAATGTAATCTAATTACTCTAATGTCTATAGAACTATTTAGCAAGAGCCTTAACCAGCGACTTCAGATGGAATCCTGAACGCAGCAATTACATGCATTTGGGTACAACCATGAAATTATTTATTACTTATTTTATTCCACCTACAGCGGTGTTCACAGCGTTTAATGTTGCATATATGTAATGTATTAAAACTTTAATGTGGTTTTTGCTCCACGTGAAATGATCACCAGGCAGAGAGCATATTGCGTATACAATAGCGAAACCTAGCGTCGCATCCTGCACCACCGTCAACAGGCAGTTCAAATAAAAATATTTCAAATATGTAACAACATTATTTCGAGCGACAATCGAATAAACATCCTTTGTATCTTTCTTTCAGTTTTGTAAAACCCAACGAAAAAATATTAGTTCTCAAAAAAAAAATCTTGAATAATTCCTATGAAGTTTGTAAGTCACATTAAATTATACGTTATTTACACCTCGAATAAATCCGCCGTTGCAACAATATTAAGCGCACTCTTAAGGCTTATAGTTGATGTTATTTTAAAAAATATATTATCTTAACATTAGCCATTAAATTTAAATATAAAGTATTAAAAATAAAAAAAAGATTTATGAACGTAAACAAGTTAGTATGAACTCAGCTCTACATCACAACGGGCAGGCGCCTAAGATTTTCTAGATTCTAGGTTGTAGTGTGAGAAAAATATCGCAACCCTCACCTAGATACGTCCCCCCTCCCCCCTCCGAGAGGGCACCGCGCACTGCACGCAGCGGGGGCGCGTGCGGCGTGCAGCGCGCGGGGACTGCATTCCGCACTATATACAGTTAATGACCGAAACTGCACAACCTTGCCTCATTACGTCTAATGCCTCATTTTATATTTATTTAGAAAACCTGTGAATCACTTAAATGTATGCTTCATGTTATAACCTCTGCGGCGGTCTATTTCTTTTGGTTTCCAGTCCAAGTGTATGAAAATCATGGATAAATTTATTTTGTGTTTACTACATTTTGTATTGTGGAACTCAATTTGCTGAGTCTTAAAACTGATTTCTGCAAAATTTACAGCAATTTCTTGTATGTATATATGTAAATCTGAAAAAATGATCAACATACCAAAGTTTAAGCTAAAAATATCTACATGCCAAAGTTTAAGCTAAAAACAAAAATAAATTATTTTCCACATTGATTTCATCTAATTGTCTTTAAACCTAATAAATATAAGGAAATGTAGTACAATAAGTGGAGGCGTTCGCCATTCCCACGCCCACTCGCCAATTTACTGCTTCGACGTAGGAGTCGCTACAATAGAGACGTGTCCGCCCGCGACCGCGACCGCCGCGACCACTCTCAACGAATTAAACTATCCTTTATTTGCAGTTAATTCTATTACTATCCTATTAATATTATAATTGAGAAAGTTTAGGGAAAAGGATGTTTGTTACCCTTTCACGTAAAAACTGCTGATTTTATATAACTAATCAGAATAAAACATCGGCTACCTTAATCCAATACATCAAGTAAGTGGATTCCTTTGATTTTAAAGGCTTCCTTAAATTGCAGACGAACGACGTCACGGGCAGAAGTAGTTAATAATAAGAATTACGCTTTGATTCAATAACATATAAATGATTTATCTTAAAAACACTTTTTATTTTTATGCACTTTCTTGTTTCTTAACCTTTTATTTCTATCATTATCTATTGCTGTATTGAACTGAATTCAATAATACATACAAAACAAAAGCTTGTTGCCAGTCGTGGCCCAGTGGCACAAGCGTGTGACTGTAAACAACTGGTTGTGGGTTTGATTCCCACTCGAGGAGTGGAAATTATATTTCCATTTTCTTCGCTCTGGTGTCGAGGTAAAGCGCGGCGTTAAGTTCCGCCACTTAACACGCAAGCCTCCGAATTCGGCGGAAAGTGGGGAACGGAGTGTCTTAACACTAGGTTCCCTCTGCCTACCCTGCTGTGTGCGGGATACAGCGTGAAGCCAAAAAAGAAAAGCTCATTCAATTTTCCTCACTCTCCCGCAGCCTACACATGTAGTGTTGCAATACAGACACACTCGTACATAGATACATATTTCAATCAGTGCACTCAATCACGTATCCTAATTGTCAATAGACCACTATGGTCGTGAACTCATTTTGAGATCATTTATAAAGAAATACAATATACTGTACGATCGTGAGCTTTTAGCAGACTGTGGGAAAGCTCTCTGGCGGGCTTGAGTGCCTTATTGCAATAGAGACAGAGGCTTTATTGCAGGGTGCGGAGGTTTGCGGGCAGCAGGCCGCGTGTGCACCTGACGGCGACGTATTAGGAATTGTGAACGTGAGATTGGGAAAGGCAGACCTGTGATCTCATATTGTCATATCCACGAGAATAAGTTCAATGTACATTGAATAATGAATATTATTTGAAATGTAAGTCAAGAGCGGGCTATATTACTACATGGAAACTTCTATTTGTACATTCGTTGTTGTGATGAGTAATGGGTTTCTATTTTATATTAACATGGAGTAGGAATTAAAGTTACATAATAAATATTGAGGAGTAATAGGATCTTTTATCGTGACGATCATACAACAGCGCTATTAGTAATAAAATACAGCAAATTGTAGTAAAAATAATCAATAAACAATTTAAAATAATAAAGAAATAGAAGAGTAGTCATATTTATTTATCAAATTTAAAATATGTTTGTCTTGTTGTTTGGTTAAACTTAACGCCAAGTTGTATTGCACAGCCACATAGCTTGTTTTTAACGCTTGTTTTTAAAAATTTTAACGCGGAGTAGAGAACACTACACTCTCACTCACAGGACACCCTGGATTTACCTGAAACCATTTTATCTGAAAGATGCGTGGAAACAACAGAAAATATTTAAGTAACTTAAATTTGAACGTATCGGTTCGACAATATATAACAATTCGACGTTGCGCGATACCACCGTATATTTTATTTGACTAGAGATTTCGGACAGATTTTGACTACTTTTTAAGTTAAATATTGCAATGTAATTCTTCAAATTTTTTATATATTCCAATTCCAAATGCAGATATTATTTTACGATTACTTATACTTTGTATGTAGAAATGTCGTCATTTTAACGTCACACGTCCCAAGTATTTATAGCGTCGATCATTCTAAGAAGCTTCCTCGCCGTGATTCACACTCCATTTTAAGTATCAAAATCTATGTATAATATGAATCAAGCACGTTCACGTGGGCGACGGCAATTATAATTTACTCTGCATCTCCTCATTTAATCCATAAGTTTTACTCAAACTTCTTGCAAATGCAAAGGCGGTTAGTATCGTGTGAGTCACGGAATGAATTATCTAACGAGTTATTGGTATTACATATAGCTGGTAACTGCAAATCCTTTTAAGGTAGACAGAACAATCTCAGCATATCACTGTTCCTGAAGAAAGCGTTTCTGGCGCCGGATGAAAGGTGCAGCTTTGAATTATTATTATAATTGTTTTATTTACGCATTACCTGTAAACCACATACCAAAAAAAACGTATTTTGTGAAATTTTGTCAGCAATGGGAAGTAAAAGCCCTCTAAAGATGACTCCTTCAGGGAGTTTTTATTTTCTAAAAAACCAATCACCCAAATACTGAGTGTACAATAATTAAAATCGTAGTATAGACATTTGTACAATGTGCTTGTAATTTATTGTTATAATAATTTTATAGACAATACAATATGATGTACAAAATTACATAAACAGATTAGCTTAATATTTATTTAATCGAAAAATTAATATTTATTTATTGAAAAACAAGATCTAGATATAATTATGCGTAAATATGTTTATATTCCATTTTCCACGACTGAAGGACAGATGACTACAATTTACGACTTATTAGGGCGCGTCAAGCTGCATGTCCCAAATGAAACAAACAGTAGGGCAGGTCTCTCAAACTTAAACATCGTATATTATGAATAATGCAAAACTGACCATTTATTTTCAGTCGACGTTATGTTTAATTTAATATACTTATGATGACTTATAACGTCATTATATCAGAATTAAAAAGTGCCTGTGTATGGGTGATGGTTGTGGATGCAAATATAGTTGAATCTGATAACTGTATATTTAATTTAGGTGAAGAAAACACTCTAACTAGATAATAAGATTATATACGCAAAATTTAGACTAAACGTGAAGTATGCATACACACACAGAAGGCGCGTGAAGGCACAAAATCGTGCTACTATTATTTTTAATTTATATTTTTTTATGTCATTTAAAATTAAGGGAACATAAACTACTAAGTAGATAAAAAAATAGAAATTCCTTTATATTAATATATTTGATTTGGGCCTACTATTTTTTTTATATTACTTTATTAGCATTTCGATAAAACAATAGGGGCCAGTCGTGGCGCAGTGGCACGAACGTGTGACTGTAACCGATTATTCCCACTCGAGAAGTGGAAATATTTAATATTTCCATTTTCTTCGCTCTGGTATCAAAGGCAAAGCGCGGCATTAAGTTCCGCCACTTAACACGCAATGCCTCCGAATTCGGCGGAAAGCGGGGGACGGAGTGAGGTAACACTAGGTTCGGCAGGGTTAGGCAGGGGCCTATTGTGTGCGTCCTAACCTTCCGCACCACGCAGGTACTCTCGGGGCATGGATGCTTCGGGAAATACCTGTGTGGGATCGCTGGGAGGGAGCCCGACGCTCGCTGCCACCACTGCGATGACTGCCTCGAGGAGACGGCCCAGCACACGCTGGAGGTGTGTCCAGCCTGGGCGCCTCAACGTCGTTGGGGACGACCTCTCGCTGCCTGCCGTGTTGAAAGCCATGGTGGGCAGCGAGGCGTCGTGGGACTCGGTCGTATCCTTCTGCGATGCAGTAATGCTCGCGAAGGAGGCGGCGGAGCGGGCGAGGGAGGAATCTTCCGAACTTGCCATCCGTCGCAAACGGCCGGGTCGCCGGAGGGCGGCACACGACCGTCGCCTTCCGCCCTAACATCGGCCAGAGGGTGGTCAGAGTGGGGCTTTCTGACCGCCTACTCCCCTGGCCCGAGTAGGTGCGCGTGGTAGCTCCGCGCGCTACTCAGAGCAGGCCGTCGGGGGTGCCCACCACCCCTTGACTCCAACGGCGAGCCTTGCTGGCACCCGCCGCCCAGGTCCGCGGACGATTGGGGCAGTGCCCGAGACCTGGGCTAGTGGCGGGTAAGGAGCACCGTCAGGTTTTTAGTGGGTAAACGGAAGAACGATCCGGAGTCCCACATAACCGCGTCCGGGTCCCCACCCCGGGCGGGTATCCGTAACGGATTTTCCTGACGAAAAAAAAAAAAAAAGAAAAAAAAAAAGGGGCCTATTGTGTGCGGGATACAGCGTGAAGGTAAAAAAATTATATTATCATAAATCATATAATCAATCATAATAAAAGCCGCCGACTTGACTAGTATCAAACGACCTAGTAACTCCACACACCATTCACCCATAAAAATAAATTATAAAAGTACATACTGTAGCGTAATCAGCTTCACCCAACTCATACAAGTCGTTTAATATGTACGAGATTCTCAATAAATTCTACAACCTCCATATTGAAGGATTCATAAAATATTAATGTAATCTTTTGAGCTAACCCTTTATTTCTATAGTTAAAATAACATGAAAACATCTTCGCGCCTCTTCTACTCCCTCTACCCTAGAGGAGCTACTGCGGGAGGTTCTTGGTAATCCTCCTGCAAGTCATCGAGGCTGCAGGTGCTCTGGAAGAAACCCCGGAGCACCCTTAGTGCACCCTTACCGCACCCCGGAGCATTAGGCGGGCCATCCACCGAGGCGTCGTAGAAGAATGCTCAAGCGAACCCATGACGTCTCACGAGGGTGGAGAGGGTTTCCGTTGGGTTTTAGTGGGTAGTACCAGACTCATCGGTGAGTCCCACAGTATCATCCGTCCGTAAGGTAGTTTGCCTGTCTTACGTACGGATGGTCTGCGTAAACTGCATTTCCCAGCAATATAAATAAAATAATAAACAATATAAAGAAAATAATAAACATGAAAACTAAAATTATAAGGTTTACATCTCCTGTGAATACTTTAAATCTGTGTGAACGTGTACAAAGCCTAGTAAAGTTCAGGTTGAGTAACAAAGTCTAGCTGCAAATAGTTGTGAGTTCGATTCCAACTCGGGGAAATGATATTTAAATTATTTTCAGTACTTCTCTCAGATTGTCTTAACAATATACTGTCATCAGTGTAAAGTGAACCTAAAGCATGGGTCGCCTAAAAACTCCTTTCCACTTTGCAAATAAGCCTCATGATGTTTTAAAAGTCTTTTTATTATTATACTAGCGACCCGCTCGCGGCTTCGCCACGTGAACTACCATTTTCATCCTCTATTGCCTCTTTGGGATTGGTTTTTTTTTGTAAAAGGAGGGTAGTCTATATTTGACTTTCGTCGCTAATTATGTTCATGAGAAAATCATCGATACATTTAGTGCAATATCTATATTATTTGATAACATGTAGCGATAACTGTTCTAGTAAGAAAACGTACGAAATCTGCTATCATATGATAGTAGATTTCGTACATATATATCATCTGGTATATAGTATTATAAACCGGTCATAATATCTTAAATAAACTTTACACTTTTTATTTTACAATTGTGTTACTTATTGATATTAAAAAATAGCTTTACTTGCAATAATCAATGCAATTTGACTTTGCCAGTTTATTACTTTTCTGCGGGAACTGTTTTGAATACCAGGGTAATTTTAAAAAAAAGACAGATAGCCTATGTTTGACCTTGCCTCATTAACTATTTTCCTGAGAAAATTTATTCATTTCAGTCAAGGAGTTTAGATCTTTCATTCTCACTATAATAATATAAAAACATACATAAGTTTCATCCACTGTTTCAACCTCCAAGGGTTTGATTTTTTATAAAGTATGTCTATATGATGGCCTATATGACCCTGCATCTTCAACAATCTTCTTTACGAATTCCCGTCAAAACATAACAAATAGAAGAGATACAGATTTTTGCATTTTTATAATAATTTTAATGAGTGCGGATATGTCTAATACAATGTCAACTATATAATAACAAATGGCGCTACCCGTTGCAGAAAACGTAGTGACATCTGTTGTCATATAGATTATATAAATATATAGATTATATAAAGTTTTATAGACCGGTCAAATGTATATTTGATAAATGTTATGCTTATTTTATTTTATAATTAATTAGTTATATTGAAACAAATTTAGCTTCACTCGTGAACTATCGACATAATTTGAATGTTTTTTTTTTAATTTTATTTTTCCGCGGGAGTTGTATGGAATACCGGGATGAAAACTATCCCATATGTTGCTCTAACCTCTTAGCTAACTCCATACAAAAAACATTAAATTCTACCTGGTAGATATCAGTATACAAATAATTTACTTATATCGGTTTTTTATTTTTTCCAAAAAAACTACATGGAAAACCGGGATAAAAACTATCCTATATGTACCTTTGGACTATAAGCTATCACTATACCAAAATTCATTCATTTCTATCCAGTAGTTTTTGCGTGATTGACGAACAAATTAACAGACAGACAGACAGACAGACAGACAGACAAAAATTCTACTGAGTGGATTTTTGGCCTCTGTTATCGATATATTAACGCACCCAATTAAAATTTTTCTAAAATTTTTCATGTACAGAATTGACTTTTCTACTCTTTTATTATATATAGAGATTATTGAAAAACACTTAGGAAGCCAATATAATGTTTTTTAAATTCCATGTGAAATTTTATCATAGTTGTGGAATTACCTGCATTTAAATATGTTAAAATATGAGAAATCTATTTTAAATTTTTGTAGTCATTTAACTATGACTTAATTTCTATACTAATAAGTATACTAGCGGCCCGCTTATACTGTAACCCTCGGGGGTGGATCTTTGAAAAATAAAGTAGCCTATGTTTAACCTTGGATTGTCAACTATATTTATGACAAAATTCATTACAATCGATCAAGCGGTTTAGATTTTTCATGCAAACGTTCAACCCCTTTTTCAATCCTTTAAAGGTGGATTTTTGAAAAAATAAGTAATATTTGACCCTGGGGTTATTACTACTTTTAAATCATTTCAAATCGGACCAGTATATTAGAAGTGAAAGCGTGACAGACAAACAGACAGATTTTCGCATTTATAATATAAGTATGGATTAAATTGGTATTTTGTATCCATATTATTTTAATATAACAAATAAAATCCTCCATTTATAATTTTCGTTAATGGATTTTAAAACTTTTGAAATTCTTGTACCGTACAAAGTGTAACAACAAGTGGTAGCGTACCTAAAAAGAATTATCTATGTATGTATATATGTTATATCACGGACTGTTATTGTTTTTGTTCTGTTTGTTAAATGTTAATTATTGTAATAAATATTAATTATTGTAATAAATATTAATAGCAAATATAAAAAAAATCACGTGAGTCAGTCCGTACTGTGCGCTGTGCGCTGTGTGGTGTGTGGTGTCAGGGCGGCGCGGCGTGCAGTGGCGCCTTATATAGACAATGACCATAAACGAGTCGCGAAATATTGATGATTTTATACGACACTCGTTATCTAATGATTGATTGATTTCTTACTTGTGTCGGACTCGCCTCGGAGTAATGACTCATATCTATTTGCGCGTGTTCTGCCATAACCTAATGGTAATTTGTTGAGAATATCAAAATATAGGCCAATAAATACTTCTGATTAATTCGTACTAAAATTTAAAAAAATATATAAATTAAATAATATTTGTTTTACGCATTGAAAATGATTGTGGGTTCAACCGCTATAAATAAGTACCGGTGTTAATGTAGTTATGTAATTTAGGAAAAAACCGAAACGTCTGAAAACCTCAAGGAAAGTAGAGAGCAGAACCACGATTTATACACATATCTAACACAGAAGCTTAAAGCGTGTAGGACTTAAAGTTCTATGAGGTGTAAATATTCCTAACAAACATATCTTTTTAACTTAGTAACGATTTCGTTAGTGAGTTAAAACTGGGTTAACCTAGTAGTAGGTCTAGAGGTAATTTGGACGCGGTAGAAGTAGGCGCAAGAGATGTAACACTGAACTCTGGATGTCTAGAACTATTTCAATTCATTAGTAAGATCTTTACAAATTTGTTTACATAGAGACACGAGGCTTGACAGCGGAGACCAGCATTTTGAAATGCCCTAAGGGGGCCTTTCTTATCCACCCACCCAATGGAATGCTATGGAAGCCCGCACAGTAAATTCATTTAATGCTAAAAATTTTTTTTTTAGAGAAGAAAAATAAAAAAACAAGATAAATAAAAAAATATATCTTAAACACTCACCGTAAACACCATCGCTCATTAGTTAAGTACAGTAAAAACAAGAAATATCATCTAGGTACTTTACGAGCGTTCGCTATTTTTAATTGATAAAAGCTTCACGTTTATCTTAAAGCCACAATTTCCTTTCTTTTGACAAGATGATGAGTCGATCTGGACAAGCGTAATTAGAACGACTAATAGAAAACACAATTGCTTTGCGCAAAAAGACACAGTATCTTCAGCTGTGTTTCTTCATTTAGAATTTCAATTTTGTTTGTAGGATCTACACATATTTCAAATGTGCAATCTAATCACGTTAACAAATTACAAAATATAAAATTGCATTTTTTATTCTAAGGGCGAACGTGCTGTCATATTTAAGCATAGAATGAATAATGAAATAGTTTTGAAGAATGAAGACATATTTCGAACGGCCAGTAAAAATACAACCGTACGTTTCTCCAATAACTTTTGAGTCCTCCATTTGACTTGAGTGCTTATGCACGGACATGAAGGAGCTTGGCGGCATATACAAGCACAATGTTTGAAAATATTTTAATTATTTTACGTACAAATATAGATAAATTTAGTACCTATAAATATAGATATATTTCTTATATCGAAAGCACACTAAGCAGTCAACTTCATCAATAATACTCCTTTGTCCTATATATCTAAAAAAGAGTTGATACCATATTTTCTGAAAGGTTGCACCAGAGAAAATATTGACCCTTAGATATTGAGGTATTTTGATCAATTTTCTCGACAGCATGAAAGTCAATACTAAGGGCCATTATCTATATGATTAGTTGTGACAGCAAACAGAAATACAACTTCACGCAATTTATTAATTAAGATTTAGAAACCAACGTGTCCTAGACATGTGACCATAACGAGGCTCAAGGCGCCACTTCACAAAATTATGCGAACACATTAAATATCGTTTGGATTCCTTCAGAAGGTGTCGAGCGACCGTTCAATGTACCTTCTACACCTGCTATAATAATCTATTACCGCTTCTATAGCCAGCTATCAATGTTCAAAATCGCTGCAGCGATTTAGTAAGCTCGTTAGATTTAATGTAAACAGTATGTTTAGTTAGACAGCCTGCGGGCTCCAGCATATCTCGATGCTTTACGTTTAGCCGACGCGTAGCAAAAACATTTAATTCACATATGTGAGGTGGCAGAGTTGTTAACTGTGTACACTTGAAACCTGATGGTACGTAAACAAATTGCAAAATTCAATAAATTTAAGCCCAAACATAAAGGTAAAATGACGCTTTGATGATAATGTATAATATATATTTGTATATATAAAATGCAAGAAATAGTACTAATTAGCATATTAATCAGTACAAATAAAATATATAGAGCTAAAAAGTCAGGTAAAAAGTTGTGGCCAGTCGTGGCCCAGTGGCACAAGCGTGTGACTGTAAACGACTGGTTGTGGGTTCGATTCCCACTCGAGGAGTGGAAATATTTAATTATTCTATTTTCTTCGCTCTGGTGTCGAGGTAAAGCGCGGCGTTAAGTTCCGCCACTTAACACGCAATGCCTCCGAATTCGGCGGAAAGTGGGAAACGGAGTGTCTTAACACTAGGTTCCCTCTGCCTACCCTGCTGTGTACGGGATATAGCGTGAAGCTATTTTTTTAAAAGTCGGGGGAAAGATTCGACCTATATTACTTTCACTTTTGCACTCTGATAATTAAGACAAAGCCAGGGTTAAGTTCCGTCACTTAATACACAGTTGATTTTTTCCGACTACTCTGCTAAGTAAAAAAAAGCGTGAAGTTGCTCCTACTGCGCTAAAGCCCACTTAGATATCCCTTGTTCAAATAATAAAACAAGAAACATTAAAAATATGTCTAATATTTTCATTTTGGATCACTTTTGAATCACTACACATATTTTTACACACTTTGCGCTTCTTGTAGTATAAGTGAGCAGAACTTTGCAACAAACCCTAAGCTAACTGATGCTAAAATATACGTATAAAAGCAAGTTTGTTTTGGGAAACGAAGATCATCACTGCCATTTTAAGTCATATGTCGCGCATCATATGATTTCGTACTATATATTGTTGAAAAAAATATAATAATATAATAATATATAGTACATAAAAGTGCTATATTTCAGAGTAGCTATTGTTCATATTTATATATTTTTTTGTTTTTTTTAGCTTCACGCTGTACCCCGCACACAGCAGGGTAGGCAGAGGGAACCTAGTGTTAAGACACTCCGTTCCCCACTTTCCGCCGAATTCGGAGCCTTGCGTGTTAAGTGGCGGAACTTAACTCCGCGCTTTACCTCGACACCAGAGCGAAGAAAATGGAAATATAATTTCCACTCCTCGAGTGGAAATCGAACCCACAACCAGTCGCTTACAGTCACACGCTTGTGCCACTGGGCCACGGCTGGCCACATATTTAGCAACACTTAATAAAGAAAAAAACGAATTCCTCGAAAAATGAAAGTTACATTTAATAAATTGTTAAAGAGTTTATAAAAAAAATAACAAATAATGGTGTTATCTTTTGAAGAGAAATATTGCCAACCCTACTCCTAGTGCGTATTCTTCTTCCCATCACAATTATACAAAACGTTCTTATTCCAGTTGATTCTCAGCCATTATTCAATTACTCCCAAACGCGGTCTAACAGCGTTAGAGCATCGCCCATGAGAAGTTGACCACACACTGTGGTCTAGTTTTAAATGGCGACAATAAAAAATACCTACTTAATATTTATCTATATGATTTTGCGTGAAATAATATAGAACTTAATACTAGTTCTCCGCTCTGGTAATTAAGACAAATTGAGTCTTGCCACTCAACACGTAATGCCTTAAGTTCAGGAAATTAAAGAACAGAGTGTCCTTGACACTAGGTTCTCCTTAACTAGTGCGTAAAAAATAACGTGAAGCTGAAAAAAATAACGTAAACATATGATAAGTAAAACAACTTTGTGTCGTAGTGAGACAGTGTCTTGTATAACGCGTGATTCTCCGGTAAGGTAAAATGCAACGTTGGGTTCTGACAGACATCTTTATAAAATGAGCGAAATATGAAGAAGTGAGTGTCTTAACACTACTTCCTCTGCGTATTTTTCTATACAAGTCAAGAAATGCGTTCATCTAAAAAATAAGAAACAAAGGAGGATCGGACCGCGAGTGGTATTAAAACTTTAATAAGCACAAATTCTTTTACGCAATATTTTATAATATTGTTCTCATATATTATGAAAATATAAGAGAACAATATTTTAAAATATTATAAAATATACAAGTACGTATCAACTCCATGCACTCATACAACTATAATATGTACAGAGCTCTTAAATAAGTTCTACTTTGATTTTATAAGTTTTTATATTTATATACCAAGCACAAAAAACAACCAACCAACTGGCATTAGGTGCTAATATCTCCAGCATCCGCAATATTTCATCATTAGGCGATATTGATTCCAACTTAACCTAATAATGATCGTAAGTTATTTAGGAGAGCATAGCCGCAATCAATCAGCGCAAACTTAATTAACGTACAAAAAACTAGAGAATGCGTTGAAAACTGTCAACATTAACCACGTCGTTACTCGTTACTACTAGAGTACAGGCACATATGTATGACTTACAGTGGAACGAATATACAACATACTACCCAGTATATGCTCCACTGTCCGTCGTTTCGCTGTAAAAACCAAATATTGATCATTCATCTGCAATTGCGCAAAGCCAAAAAGTTTATTTTTTTCAGCTACTCACTTTTTCCTATGTTGCAGCGTAAACAGTACCTAAGAACCTAGTCTCAAGACACTTCGTTTGCAAATAATTTATAAATATGCCAATGATAAAAAATAAGGTCAAAATTTTGAGCAATTAGTATTATATAGAGTTTGTCAATTTTACAACTTGACACTTCTCAACTACGCCTCTACTTATAATATGTTTATAATTGTTGTTATATATTCATAAAAAAGAAACAATACCACACTTAGTAAACAGTTACATGGTTCACATAAAGCTGAAAAAAAATTAACTGCTGTATAACATATCTTTGAACATAGGATATACATTTAAAAAAGTATATATTTTTGTTAATCAGTCTAAAATTAACTAAATATTTATTCGGTGGATATCAGTTCAATAATTTGTATTTTGGTTAAGTAAGAGGAGCTCGGACAATGGAGGCAAGCGATAATGCATTTTAAGCTTACATTTTGGTCCCCAGTCCCAGAACAAGGCGTCACAAGGCTTAAGCAAGTTCTCTCTATGTATAAGCAATATTACTTCTAAGAAATATACAATAAAAAAATATATAAGTTTATAAGGCTACGTCTAATTACATTAGAGCGACTGCTCTCTCATCAACTAAAGAAGTCTTGACATTAATAAATATGATATAAAATTATGATTTGAGACGAACACATCCTCTGACGAGAAAGGCGCAACTAATGATCTACTGAGTCTTCTTAAGACGTCTCTAACTATTGCTTATAATTTGTGCTATTTTAAATTGAATGAGCAAATAAATCAAACTATATTTATAGAAGCCTGGAATTATTTATGTTATTGTCAATACTGATTAGTGATTCCATTTGGACATGATGGAGGACGGACGGCGCAGCTACATGACTCTCGCTTAAGTAGTTGGCAGTGCTCCGCTTCTAATGAGGAATTAACAGGTATTGTATTATGCACTGACCACTCTCGTTCTCACTAAAGTATTAAATGTGAATCATTTTTAAAGGATTTCCATTTTGAGATAATGAAGGGGCTCATCACTAGATCTTATTTAAACAAAATTATTTTTTACAAACTCACGCTTACTTTTTATTCTGCACTTCCCGCCCGAAATCATGCATTATCTAGTGAGTAGCAGAAGGTAACGTCGCGATTTGCCTTAGATGCCCGTAGAGTAGGAGATGTAATGGCAAAAGAAGAGGGACAGACGGGAAAAATTAAAATAATTTAAATATAATAATTTCCCCAAGTGGAAATTAAACCCACAACCAATCGCGTTTGCAATCAAACATAGTCCACTGAACTATGATGATCAATGTTTTATAAATTATGTAATTTAAGAAACGTAAGTGAAAGTACGTAAGTGAAAGTGGGGAACGGAGTCTCTTAACACTAACTCACCCTGCCGATAAAAAAAATAATTAATCTTTTACTTTTTCGTAATTATTTCTAATTACTTCTCTCTAGGGTCGAAAGCGCGGTGTTAAGTTCCGCTACTTAACACGCAATGCCTCCAGAATTTGATTGAAAACTACCCTGTTATGTGCGCGATCCAGCGTGAAACTATATATCAATATTATTTTATAGTCAGTGCACTTAATCAGTAATTTAGGTAGCGTAAGTAGGCCTTGTTCACTCACGGGCTACTCTCAAGTGCGGTGCGATACGCCGATAACGTATAGTTTGGTATCTGCAATACAATCAGCACGTCTAAGCGCGCGACGTCGGCCGGCGCCAGCCTCCGGTAATCACCTCTCCTGCCGAATAATAACCAACGACCTCGTAACCTTTACGGCTCACACTCACACTTTATGCTTTATAATTGATTTATCCATTTTTATGTTTAATGAAATACCTGTTATGTTGCATTGTTTTTGTAAATACCAAATTTTAAATATCAAAAAGGCTTCTTTAATTATGACCTTATTACTTTCCTGGTATTTTTAATGTTTTAATAAAGTACCTTTATACGTTTATAGCATCTCAGCCATTTTATCTTTAGTTAATATAATATAAACAACAATATTAAAGGGTTGGACTAGAACTGAAACTTCAGGATTTATGCAGATTCACGCTTTTTCAAAAGAGTAGTAAAAGAGAAACCTCGTGTCAGGATACTCCGTTCCCCACTTTCCGCCTGAAAATCGATACATAACCTGTTAAGTAGCAGGACCTAACGCCGCGCTTTGTCTTAGGTACCAGAGGGAAGAAATGTAAGGAATATACAATCATTAACCCGAGTGGAAATCAACCCACAACCATCGCGTTTACAGTCAGACACTCTCCACTGCGCCACGTCGGCCTCATTCATAAAACATTTGTCGAAATATAAGAGTTGCGTGTGGGCTGTTGTTGACGGACATCCGCAATATGCATAATGTCGCTATAACTTGTTCACCTTTAAAACTACTACTCTACTATCTCTTGTCATCTATCTATCTTGTATATCACCAAATTAATAAATCAATACAATCTCTTCATATAAACAGAAAATATGAAAAGTACAAAAAAGAGTGTAAGCTTCAGTTAATAAAAAAATATAAAACGTGGAAATGAAATCTATCTATCTTAACTTAATTAAAACAGAACACAACGATGCTGGGCAATGGGTACATTTTAAACATAATATACACTTGTTCTACATATAATATTACATACTAGATGCAGTCCGCTATTGCTTTTCCCGTTCCCATAGGGATTTTGAGTAATCTTCTACACGTGTTAAACTTCAGCTTCTGCATTGTTTGTCCATCTATCAGTAACAAACGTGTTTTATATAAGTACATATATAGATAACATAGTTTACTTAATAGAGATATATAGTAGTTTCAGTTGCAGCTACTAATATTAATACATATTCACACCTAAAAGGTCGTCGACTCTACAATTAAGTATTTACCTAAATCAAAGTTATCTCCACATCTACCTTAATTTTCCTCGTTAGAGCTATTTTTTATAGTTATTATCGGACACGGTTCCTACACAAGCTTTATAAATCAGTAGACCGAATAGAAACTTCATAAAAATTAAAATTCACTTAATGTTAGAAAAATAAGAGCAAAATACGCATTTATTTCAAACTGCGCCTTGTGTTATATATGAACATGAATATAAGTTTTAATTAATGGTGTTTTAGATGTCTAAAAAGGTAAACAGGTATGTTAAACAACTGTAAAGGTAAGGACACCATCGTGGCGAAGTCTTCACGTTGCTAACTTTACACGATAGTTTTATGTCAAATCCCTCTGAACGAGTATTTATATTTACTATATAGCTGGTTATGTAACGCCTAGCTAATTCCACGTCTGATAAGATCAACAATTAATTGTATTCAATCATTCAACACGCTAAATATTAAAAATGGACAAAATGCAAATATGTGATCGTTTATTCGATTTGATTATCGTGAATTTATCGTAAGAGCGGAACAATCCTTTCGTTCGGACTTTCGGTGAAAAAGGAAATCTTGAAGAAGTAGGTCCTTGCGATAGCGTCCGCGACTTACAGCCGATAACCGACCGATCATTAGCGGGTCGCGAGGACTGGACGTCCTCACCTCCGACCGCCCCGAGCGTGACTCATGCTAGCACTACAAAAGCTGCGAACTTTGTTACAATATTTTTTTCAATAAATATTGCAATAAAATGTATAATCATTTTTATTTTATTTTATTTTAAAGTATTGACTTGACGTTTTACCATAATAGCGTTAAACTTGTATATTGTTTTATGTAAATAACACCTAATACCTAATGTTATCATATTTCATTTTTGTATCTTCATGTATTCGTAACTTAGTTTAATCAGAAAGAACCACATTGAAAAACTTTAAATGTAATTATTGCTCCAAGTCATAACTTATATGTACTATCACAGTAAGACACCGCCTCAAAAACATAATATTTATTAGTTTAAACAATATTATCCTACCATAGTCAATTAAATAAATGTTACATAAATGAAAATCAAGGCATTGCGTTGCGCCTTGCACAGTACGATGTGTGACTGGAAACGCGACTGGTTGTGGGTTCGATTTAATATTTCCATTTTCTTAGCTCTCGTATTGAGGCCAAGCACGACGTTTTAAGTTTCGCCACTTAACACGCAATGCCTCCAGAATTCGGCGGAAAATGGGGAACGGAGTGTCTTAATGTTAGGTTTCTTCTGCCTACCCTGCTGTGAGCGGGATACAGCCAAAAGTAAATAAAATAATTTAAATAAATTTCTTAAAGAAAAATTGTGACCAAGTCGCCAGCCAGCGCGTCCACTCCCCGCGGGCCGACGCCGCGCTGCCACAGCACACCGCCACGGCGCGTCGCAGAGATTTCATCTGCGTGTCGTTTTCGCGGCGACAATACGTGACCGCCGTATTTGGAGACATTTTATGTTTTTTAACTTGGTTTTCACCTTAAAATGTTAAATCTTAAACAGAAGTAACGTTAATTGCCTTTTGTTTGTCCAAATATGTCCTGAAATTCTAAAGTTGCGTTAAATAAAAACGAATGTTTACTTAAACAGTAATCTGATAACGTCCGCAGCGGTCACGAGAGGAGGCACTCGTTGATATTAACATAATTTTTATATTTAATATGCATTCTATGTAAGGTTGTCAACAAAAAACATGAAGTTAAATAGTGTTGTCATTATCACAAGACATTAGTATTGAGGATACCTACTATTTATATACATTTTTTCATATTTATATACATATATTTTTTATTTCGCGAATTCTCCGCCCCTATTTCGAATCACTGCTTATTAATTGACAATGAAATTGATAACGCAGAGGTTTATAACATCAGAGTTAGGAAACGAAAGTAGTTGATATATAATCACTCCTCACAAGTGGGAATCAACATGATGGTTGTGACATCTGCACTGTGATAGCATTATAATATAATATGTGCATATTTTTGTAATATTATAATTTTAAACTATGATAATAATTTAACATATAACGAAGTAACAAACATATATTTATAGTATTTTAAATTCTATTATATATTTCCATAATACATATTTATAGATGTACAGAGCTAGGATCTGTCATTAAAGATGTTTTTATTTTTTTTGATTAACGATGTATCCCGCACACGGTAGGGTAGATAGAGGGAACATAATGTTAGAACATACCGTTCCCTATTTTCCGCCGAATTCGGGGGCATGTTAAGTAGGAGAACTCGACTCCGCGCTTTGCGACTCGACACCAGAGGATAGAAGGAGAACGGAAATGAAATAATTAACATTCCAATTCCTCAAGCGGGAATCGAATCCAAAATCAGATTGTGTCGTTACGCCATGACTAACTTTTTATAAATAAGGAGAAAATATCAAAATCATATTATCACCAGCTTCTATTCACATACATCATGTGAAGAGGAAAATACACGATAGTAAAAAAAAGATTAAAATTTTAAAGTTGAATTTCAAATTTATTACAACTTTATAAACTTTATTCGGAACGAAATGGCGGAATCTTGTTAATTTCTGTTCCTATCTACATTCACATATTGAAGTCGAAAACATAATTAGTTCAGCTAATATCACGGCTCACTAACATAAAACTTAAATCAACACACCGTGTTTGTCTCTCGAGAGCCGAGCTCGAGATCCACTGCGACTATTTTAGGAATATTTTTATTTCAGGAGTACCAAACTATATTTGTAAACTGTTAAGCGTTTTAGATCTCCGCGGCAGGTAGCAGACAACTTACTACTTACGACAACTTGTGTTGTATGTGTTGAGCATCGCGAATGTGTATACTCATATAATACTTCTAATTATTATATAAACATAAATTACGAAGAATTTCAATTGTTCGAGGTATTTTAGACTAGTAAAGTATTTTAATGACTACTAATTGTTAATCCTAGCTGATAGATCTCAAATAGTAGGTACTTAAGTCAATTATTGGATCCAAAACTTATACCGCCTGTTCTTTTAGACAACGTATGTGAAATGTAATGAATTTATTAATCCATAATTATGATTTTATATCTCATTCTGTGCTTATCTTATTTTGCGCACAGCACAGCACTTTTTATAGGGCTTTATGAGCAGGGCATGCCTGACTGCATGAGTGACGCTGAAAAATAAAAATGATATTATTATTATAAATGATTCCACGATTGGTTTCAATTCAGAATGACCAATGTAGAGAATGGAAAGAGGTACTTACTATGAGGTCCCTTTATTATTGCTGTACGCCGTAACGTACGCCGTACGCCGTAACGTTTTGTTATGTCAAGAAATATAATTTCTGGTTAAATATAGAGTGTTTCTGTGTACGCGTAATAAAAAATATATTAAGGTAATTAGACAATTGTACCGAATACATTAACGTTGTTTCACGCTATATAATGGTTTTTTTGTAAATTTAAATGTAATTTAATTTATTTTATTATTAAGTATATACAATTAAAATTCAAGTTTTAGCTCAGAATAATACACCTGATCGTAAAATTATACTTGTATATTTATTAACACGAAATAAGTATTCCAATTATTCTTATTTTATTATTATCTGAATAAATTAAAGTATGTACATGTTTGAATATAAAACACGTGAAGATTGAGTAACAGAGCAGTAGCGCACAACGACCAGTCCACGGGAGGAGACTTACATGTGTTTTTTATTAATAGTTATATATCAATGAAGTTGTTATATATTTTAATAATTTGAAGCGGTTTACACACACTTAGAATACAAAAAAATATAAAAATCTTTAAAAAATATTAAAATTCTCGCTTCTCGCAGCTTTATATACGTTTCTAAAAATGTAAACCATGATGGCACCGTTGTTCAGTTAGTATGCACTGACTTCTAACTGAGCTGCACAATGGTAGAGGGTTCGACTTCCCTCTCAAATATAAGAGCGCGTTGTTGGGATCCGCCTGTAACTTATCTCAGAATGTCACTAAATTGGTAGAAAGAGGGAAACGTATTGTAAATGATACACATTATATTAGTATGTGTAAAAAAATTTAAAATATTCTTACAATACTTATGTAATTATTAAAGTTAGAGATCATATTTTTTCTTTATGTACGAACACATAAAATACATGCCAAAAGCTATCTTTATCTTTAAATCTGCTACGTCCGCGACACGCGCCTGACAACGCCACTGTGCCACGAAAGTTGCATTAATTAAGATAAGAATGACAAAAATATGCAAAGTACGAGATTGTCGGGTCAAATAAAATACCTACAGAGTGCTTCGTGTCAAAATTAATTACAATACAAGATGACCAATTTACGCCTAAAACTCTTAGTATCATGTCCTCCCATTTAAGGTGCGATGACCGGTCGCTTGTTCCTTATAAAGAAAGATTTTTTGGCTTTCGAAATCATTTGCAAGCATCAAGCTCAGCCGAACCTACTTACTTATGTGCGATATACTCACGTACTCCGTACGTGTATGTAACGCAAAGTTCAACGCTCTGGCGAAACGTCTCCAAACCAATATCTTAAAACATTTTTCTTATCTTCACGAATATCATGCATTATGCGCGACAGGTCGTGGGTTATTACCCCACTTTCTGCTCACTGTAAAAATGTCACCTATGATCTGGTAAGCAGAACCTATTATAGGGGACGAAATATGATTTCTTCAACTTAATTTGAACTGTAATAAAAAATTTGACTATGTCAATTGGTTATTGTCCACATTGTATAGTCTGACTTCAAAACTAGAAACAAATTCTGGTTAAATAATAATAATCGCTAACATTTGTCATTACAAATTTGAAATGTTCATTATAAAATAAACAAATGTTAATGAAAATTTCAAATTTTACATGTGTTAGAGTAGGGTGAAAGAACTTTTACCTATATTAAAATATTATCGTTAAATATAATTGGACATTGGGTGCCGACACCTACTATGCAATATCTATATAATAAAAGGAAAATCTACTCCATAAAAGAGATTAAAGACGATAAAAAAATCTCAGTTTTTAAAAAAAAAATGCCACGAAAATGATATTAAAAAAAGCAAATAGCAATTATGCTCTCTAGTAAATCTTCTTTGTTAATTGAGGGGTATAAAAGCAAAGGCGCTTCAGTCACAAAATATCTAAATTGAGTAAATTGCAAATTTCAAAATGTGTCGTAATAAATCGATATTTCAACCCGAATTATATGTTGATTATTTTATTGGAATACTTTATTAATATAACATCATTTAAAATTAAATAAGTTTACAGTAACCATATAAAAATTGAGAAATACTCTAGGACTTAGGTTAAACGTTGGACTAAAGCATGTTTGCTTTTCACTGCTCTGAATCGAAGAGGCTTTGCATTATGTGAGGGCTGTCAAAAAATAACTGTGAAGTAAACTAATGATTTCAAAATAAAAAAATATGAATTTAACAATTATTTAATTTAAAGTTAAAAATCTTAATCATAATCTTTGAATCAGCCAACAGTGGATCACAGGAATGTTCAACTTCCTGAATTAAATCGCTATTAATGTCATTTATTTTTTTTTTAATAATTCGTTATTATTAGCTGACATTGATAAAACATTTGCAAAATATAATTCAAAAACATATCCCCAAACGAAAATAGAGGACTAGTAAAGAAAATAATTTAGAATAAAGGAAGCTTTTGCAGACCCTACTATAACGGAAAATGATAGATTCGATATCTAAGATATTTTGAAATCACTATTTCTGATGAGTAGATTGTCACTTTGGCGTATTTGCTCGAAATATTTTGGATTGGATCAAAGCTGTTTTGCACTTAAACGTTATTTTCTAAGTGTTTTTTATAAAGAATCACGGTGGATGTTCAGCTTGCTTCTGATAATATAGTCTTGCAATTTGTGAGCTCTACAATTTCGTATACTCAGTTAAATAAAAGCATTTTTGGACTGAAGCACCTTTGCTTTTATACTCCTCAATTGCTATGTTATGAAAAAAAATAATACATTATTTTTTTTTATAACATCTCATAATTACTATAATGTTTTAGAATAATTAAATATCTCTATTTACAGTTTTTACATTAGGTTTTTTTAGATTATACTTAAAAAGAAATTGTGAACCTGAAGCATATTTTAAACGCCCGATATGCTGAGGAACTAGTGAAAACATTACTTTTTTTTCTTTATTTTTATTTTTACTAGAAGTATATTATATTTAACTATCTAGACATATAGATGTTCTGTTTAACGTTCTATGGTTACTGCTCGATATAAAACCAAAAATAACGTCAACTTGACAGTTGGCAGCAACCCATTGGGTTAATGTATTCTGTGGCTGGCAGTCACAGATGATCATTATTCTGTAGACTGTGACAGCACAAGACTGACATTGACGTTTAGCATTGAACGACTGTGCCACTGCCACTGCCAGCCGCCAGGTGTCTACTGCTTCCAGTTGACTCTATCCGTATAACTTACATTATATATTATTTACACAGTGCTATTTCCATTAAAATGAGCTGACGTGGATCTAGTACAAAGTTTATAACTAATGCATTCCAGTTTATTGTAACGTTAAGTAAATTTGTGATAATGGCAGAAGTGCCGGTTAAGTTAATCGTCTCCTTATGTGTTGTATTTTATGCTATTTTTTATAGAAAGGGTAACTTAGAAGATGTGAGGCTTTCTGATGTAAAGGAAAACCTTTTGTATTTAGAAACACAAAATAAAGTAGCTTCGGGAATTTATCAGCCAAAAGTAGCCCTCGGCTACGGCGCTTGCCATGATCTCTTTGTAAACGCAACGTCACTGTTGAACCCGGAAGAGTTACAAGGTAACCCGGAACATTTTAACGAAATTTCTAACATGGAAGAGTTTTTGAAGAGTTTTACTTATTTTTTCAAACATGGAGCTGCTGCAGAGTAAGTATACATAGCAATCGCTCGTATTTCTTTAAAATCTTACAAAAAAATACTTTGTCCCTTATATGTCGATATTCTTTTGTATTACTCATAAGTATACAATATTTTTTTCAGGAGATTTATGTCTAACAGTGATCTATATGATGAACTTGTTAAACTTTCTTTAGACTTGCCCGACTCAAGATGGGCGATTGGTGGCAATGCTCCACTAATGGCGAAAAGATTTTTTATGGAAGGATGGAAAGTTTTACTCGGTGCTAAGATGAGTGAAAAATTAAAAGAGTACATCCCAAACGAAATTAAAATAGTTGGTGATGAAGAAAATGAAGAAGTAAGAGATGATGTCCACATGATTTTAGAATACAGAGCTGATGAAAAATTTGGAGTTTACAAGTCCCCTCGAGCTAACAGATATATAATGCACAATGATGAAAATAATCCCTTATTGACTTCTCTCGAGAAGCTCGGAGAACATCTGCCTGTATTTAACCCAAACTTGTTAGTCATAAGTGGATTACAGATGATGGACAACTTTCCCTTTAAACAAAATGGTAAAGGTAAATATCAGTTTTTCCTCTATAGTGTCACTTATAAATTTAATTTTAAATCAAATTTGAGTTTCATTTGCCAGCTCTAAAGTGCTATCTAATTATCTAAGTCTCATTAAATAATAATAAACTACATAAGACTTGTTTTATGACTTGATAATGATAATTTATTTTTTATTAATATAGTGTTTCTTGTATTGACTGTACTGTTTTTTAATTAAGATATTATCAATATGTTTCAGATTTAAGAGCAGAAAGACTGGAACTAGTCAAGCAGCAGATATTGTCACAGCCGTTACACACTTTGGCCCACTTTGAGATGGCAAGCTATGTAGATCTAGAGCTACTTTTACATTTGACAACTAAAGTGTTACCTTATGTAGACTCTGTTGGTATGAATGAACAAGAACTATCTAATTTGAACAGTATTTTAGAATATGGTAAGGTGATGGTTGTTGCCGACTCTAACCCAAGGATTGCCACTGCCCTAGACCAAATGCGTAAAACATTCCAACTGATAAGACAAAAGAACAAGGAAGTGGGAAGCTTAAGAAAATTGACACGAATCCATGTTCATACATTAGCTTACCAGGCCATTTTAACAGTAAAAGATTCAAATTGGAAGCGCACAAAAGCAGCTGCGGCAAAGGCTTCACTAACAGCTCACAGATATGTCTGCAACAGTCCAGACATTTCTTTAGGCAAATGTAAACTGCTGTTAGATGATAGTTTCTCAACCACTACTGATGACAATAACAACAGCCGAGTATACTTCAAACCAACTGAGCCAGTGGCATGTTGGGACGAAGTTCTGGATAATGATGAAGTTAATATTTGTGTAGCACCCGTCCTCATCTGCACAGAGGCTCAGCTGACTGCCGGGGCCGGGGATAACATATCTGCTGCGGGACTGGTACTACAGGTTGAACAATAATTAAACTAATTACAATCAATAATGAAACAATTGTTGGACAAATTTTGAGCAATATTTTTAATGTATATTTATTGAAGTTTATTATATGACTAGAATACTTTACAAAGTCATATGAGACTTTATGCATAATGTGGTGGTGCCATTTACTTACTACTTCATTGATCTTGCCCATTTTCTTTTTTTGGAATTATATATAATGGAATTGAGTACAAATTAGTCACATGTACTATGAAAATATTCCAATTTTCTAAAATTTGATATTTTTATTTTGGATTTGAGAAAATCTTATACATATTCCATTGCCTTAAATATTTCTTAATTTATAATAAGAGGTTAAAGTTGCATTTATGTCTAGTAGTAGCTTTTAATTATAATCTAGTAGATATGAATTATCTGGAATACTTTATATAAATTAATATATTTGATTTGGAACATTTGAAGTGGCTTACAGAATGTTTTAGGTTTATTGGATCAATTTACTTATTGTTATACATTTTATTAAATGGCTGTTGGACTTAAATTTTGGTTAAAATAACTAAGACTATTTAAATGTATGAGCAAACTAGCTTGCCTGTGCAAATGGCTTTGCCTGAGTAATTACACAACTTTTCATACCAATTTTAACCCTTCAGGGCATTTGTAAAAATAAAAGAAACCTTGCTTGACTGATCTAGGTTTTGATTCCAAATTTATCCAAATTGGGCTGTGACAGCATAACAGAGATAACAGAGACAAACTTACACATTTATAATATTGGTACTGAAAACAGTATATCAGTAACAGCAAAGCGAGTCTTAATGAAATTTTAGTTGTAGTTTATTTATAAATATATTAGTCTGGTATTTTGAATAATATATTAATGTTTCTTTATATAGTAATGCATAATGTTAGTAATTGTTATTTAAAAAATTGTTAATGGTGAAATGTTTTATTGAAAATACTGAAAACACTCTTGTTATGTAAAAAAATGTATTTTGTGAAGATTTATTATCATTCATCAACATGGATTATAGATTCTATCCATTGAAGAAGACTACAACTGTAAACCCAAATTTATCTCTAAATAAAAACTAAACATTCCTCGAAAATTATTTCTGACTGTTGAATTTTTACTATATGTAATAAAACTATTTAAATTTACAAATATGTTTTATTCAAAAAAGTAACCTACCTGTATACATTGTTAAGGTTAATAGAGACATACCTAATATGATTAACAATGAGTTTTTAAAAATGTTGTAATGATGTTTGGACTATATATTAAAATGACTTATCACTTATAATTGTTAATGGTTATAAAAATTGGTAATAATACCCTAAGACTAAGGTTCAATATGCATGTAATACAACTACAGTAAATGTTGGTTACATGAAATATTTAAAATTAGTAAACTACTACAGACCTTTAAATAGTTAAAATATTACAAAATAGTAATCCACTTTGGGACCCTGTTTTTGGTTTAAAACTAAACATATATGGCAATAGATAAAATAATAGTCATCTAACCATAAAATGTAACAAAATAATATTTAACATAATAGATTTTAAAAGTGTGTGTTAAGTGTTCGCACTGCTAAATTTAACATATAATTAATGATTATATTACAAGTCACATTTAAATAGTATGTTAAAATCTAAATAAAATAAATCAGCTGTTTAATAGCAATATGCATTATTTTAAAACTATAGTTAACTAATATATAACAAAAATGGTTACAATAAATTTGAATACTTAAAATCTTTACTATATGATTGTGGTGATATAAATTAACTTAAATAAATCCCAATTTCACACTTTAACATAGAATAACCTAACATAATTTAGATATTTGCAATTATTTTCACAGTTGCAAAATGCAAGGTGTAATTTGCAAAAGTAAATAAATAGCCAAACATGTTTATTATTGTTAAATGGGAATAACAAAAAGGATTACTCAAATCAGTCTTTAGTACCTAAAATGTAAATGGAGTTTATTCATCGTCGTGCTTGTATTTTGCTTTCTTCGCTTTCGGTTGTCCCATGGCTCTGTACGGATCATAAAGACCGCTTCTAACGAATCTTTTCACCGCTTCCATGTTCATAGTAGGTCGCAAGTCACGATCCTTAACTTCCTGCCACTTGACCATAACTGTTTTAATTCGTAAGAGTTCATCTTTAATTGGATGATTTGTCGGGTCCACTCCCTTTATTCGCAACTGCACCCAGTACAATGAGTTTAATGTGAACGCTAGAAATATATCCAGCTCTATCTGCGCCGGCAGCGACATCTTGTCGTACTGCGCCCGCAGCGGCACCAGCCGGTCTAGCACCTTCTGCAGCTCCATCAGGTTCTCCTTCAAGTCTTCGCATTTGTTCACAAAGTCCTCATCGTTGGCGAGCTCGCCATACTCCAAATTCCAATCCATTTTGCAACTATTTCTACTGAAATTACGCGTGTATTAAAATTTCAAATACAATCAAATTACAGAAATGTCGCAATTGTCGCGCAAAACCACGTTTATTTTTAAAATTATTAACCTCTGACAGACATGTCAATAGAGTAGAAACGACCACAGATATGTAAATATATAATGTGACACTTACGGCGACCGGCGACCGGCGCGACGGGGCTCGAGCTCACAGTACAGAGTACAGACGTGTCTCGTCTGCAATTGCAATTTGCAATGATTCCGTCCCGCGCCCGCGACCACCCGGCAGACGCGCCCGCCCGCCGCCGCATCCGGTCCATCCGCGAGCTAAGAATCGACCTGCACTAATTTTCACACAATTTCATAATTTCTATGAAGTAAAATTATATGAAATATTAAGAAGTTTAAATTATATCAACAGTTGACATTCTAAAAAAATACATTTAAAAAAACACAAAATTAATTAAATTAACATTTGAATAAAATCTATATGCATTGTCTATGTCACCAAATGCGTATTTTTTTAACTTCACGCTTTACCCCTGCGTTCTTTCGCCGCCACTGTGACCATGTATGAACCTTTGTTTCTTTTCCTCCGCCAGTATCAACGATACAGAGTTCTCGAGCTCAGGCGAGGTCTCTCTCTACTCTCTTGATGCTCTCTTTTGCATCATATTCTTAACGTTTTGCATACTTACATACTTAGCAGTCTTTTCTCACTTATTCTTTCGACTTGCCTAAATCTTCCAAGCTGTCTTTGCATATCTTATGCAGAAAACGTGTCTCTACAGCTTTAATGTTTCTTTTATTCGTCTGACCAACTGTTGTTTTCCTGCCGTTTAATAGGTTGGTAGCAGTAATGTAATGTGTACACCTATACCTGCAGCGTTCATCGCATGCTGCCATTTCGTCGGCGCATCAATGCAGACAGCACCGTCGATCTACTGAACGTATACCAGGATAATGATGTATTGCACACTGAATCGATCAATCTTCAGGTCTTGTTTAACATCCTACTCGTCGACACAGGCTATCTCTATAAAGAGTTCACAGTCTGCAGCAAGAGTCCTGTTATATCGTACCGTAGCAGAATCTAATAAACTCCTTGACACAATTCTATGAAATACCCATTCGACCACTCGAAACCCACAGTAACCATTTTGGTTTACGGCAGTGAACAATTCTTGGTATAAGATCCGTGCACCCTCTTCCAAGTTTCTTCAGGCCCACTTTAGTCGTTCAGGTCTTTCTTGCATTAAATAATATTTATAAGCATTAATAAAATTTATAAAATCGTAGAAAGGGGGAAGTAGAGAAAGACGTTACGCTGAAAATAGAAATAACCTAATCTTTGTCTTAGAGACATGAAAATTATCATCTTAAAGCTTTTAAAAGGAACTGATGTAGTTTTAAGACCAAGGTTTCAATGTCAAAAGGTGATAAGTGGAAGTGGTATATCATAAAGTCCATGTAAACGGAGTGACGGGCATCAACTATGTAGAAGTACACAGAATAACAAATTTTCTATCCACAATTTCCTTTAATACATTTAGTATTTTTGTTCATTTCTTTAATTAATGTGACAAGTCGACTGTTATTTATGTCGGATCAAAGAAGGTTATTTAACAAAGGTATACCCATACCTATATTCAAAAATATTTTACATATTAAAATAGTACCTACTACATATAAATATTTCCGTATAACCCGTCCATTATTCTTACTCCAGGGACCGTCATGCAACTGCGCAGTTGTCGCGCTCGCAGCCAATTCCCACAATCAATAATACTGTAAAGATGAATAAATATAGCTGAATAGCTATTGCAGGCGTCTGCCTCACATCATACTTTGTTAGCTTATAAAGAAATAATTGCACGCTATTACGCGTTACATTCAATCACTCGTTGTGGGCCGCGACTGTGGACAGCAGAAAATAAAATTAAAGGTAGTCGTTACTTCATGACAACTGCCAACAGAATACGAGTACAAACGTATTACTGAATTTTGACTTTTTTCTAAATATATTAATATATTTATTTAATATTTATTCTGTTATAATTTTTACACAATAAGAGATACAGAAAATAAAAAAATATGATAAACTTAAAATCATGTTTAAGGCAAATTTTATACATTTAATATCTATGAATTAAATTAATTAATTTAAGGATGATGATGAGATGTAAATTATATCATCTAGGCGTCACGTTGGAAAAAAATATACACGTATCATCAAATATTCCCCAATAAATAAGAGAATCAGAAACAGAAATTTTGAATTCAAAAAATCATTTTGAATGTTGACAAATGACAGTTATTTGTGCTGAAACTTACATCGTTTATGTGCTAATGTTAGAGAATGCCGGCACTTGAAGTGATAATATATTTAATGTCAGTTTACTTAAAATAATTGAATTGAAGTGGCCAGTCGTGGCCCAGTGGCACAAGCGTGTGTCTGTAAACGACTGGTTGTGGGTTCGATTCCCACTCAAGGAGTGGAAATATTTAATATTTACATTTTCTTCGCTCTGGTGTCGAAGTAAAGCGCGGCGTTAAGTTCCGCCACTTAACACGCGTATCTTAATACTAGGTTCCTTCTACCTACCCTGCTGAAAGCTGAAAAAAAATAATAATAATAAGACCGTCGTGGCGCGCCTGACTGTAAACGCAATTGATTGTGGGTTCCATTCCCACTGGGTCATGATTTTATTTAAACTATTTATTCTTTGCTTTACAGTGACAGATAAATTCTGATCAGTATGCTATGTTATTAAATAAAGTTCTAAATAACAATAACTAAATGTATTTTTCTTAAATGAAATAGTATTACAAAAAGAACATTTCACCATGTTTATGTCTCATCTCAATACTTTCTTCGAGCTATCGTTTGCAACTTCGTAACGTAAAGCGTTCCGAGGTAGTTGTTCAGTGCGATTTAAAACATTAAATGTCGTAGAAATAAAACGAAACGATATATTATTTACATTCATTTATTGAATGAGACAGTAATCATTGGCAGTTAGTAATGTGTGTGTTCGGTAATTTATTATGAATATCCAATACATTGCAGCGATTCAAATAACTCTAGTAACTAAATTAAAACATAACGTACGGAGGCGGTATTAATCATCTAAGTACTCGAAGGGCTCGGGCGGCTCGGGCTCCTTCTCCTCCTCGGTCTTGGGCCCGAAGGCGGCCACGGGCTCCACCAGCAGCTGCTCGCCGTCGCCGGAGTGGTGCAGCATCACGATGCCGCCGATGGTGACATCCTTGAGCGGCGCGAACCCGGACCCCTCCACCACCGACAGCGTCTTGAGCTGCTGCCGCATCACGCGCGCCGGGTTACTGAGGATCTCGAAGTTCGGCTCGGGCTCTTTCTTTTCCTTCGTGTCCTTCTCTTCTCCCTCCTTTTCCTCTTTCTTCCCCTCTTTCGATGTACCTGCATCTTTGTCGGACTTCCCGTGCACCGTGATGTTGGGATTCGGTGACTTTGAGGGCTTCTTTTCTTCCTCGTCGACTTCCATTTTGGACGTGGTGGAGGAGGTGACGCTGGAGCTGGCCGAGCCCTCCGTGCCGTGCGCGCGTCTGCGGGCGCGAGCCGCCGCGATACTCAGCACGGCGGTGGTGACGCGCTCCCTCTCTTCGCGCTTCTTCTCCTCCAGAGGAGCGGGGTACGCGTACAGCGACGGCTTGGAGTTCGACTTCAACTCGAGTTGCGGCATTTTTAAGTCCGAATTGAGAGCGATCAAACAGGTCGGAGTGAAGGCGAGAGACAAACAGTGCGCCAGCGGGAACCAGTACCAGTACTGCGTGAACACCAGCATGCCCACGACCGCCAGCATGTTCATGTGGCCGGTCCTGTTCTGCAGCGACACGGTAACGTTGCGGCCGCCCGCGTCTATGATGCCCTGCGCGAGGATGGCGCCGAACTTCGCCATCACATCTTCGTGCTTGTTCGAAATGACCTGCGCGTAAAGTTGCCGGAAGTAGGTGACTTTGGGGCAGAGCGTTTCGGTTTGCTGAATCAGTATCATGGCGGACGCGATGAGAGCGCCCTGCCTCACAAAGTTGACGGGGTCGAACTTGACCATGGGCTCGAGCAGGCCGATGGCCTCCCGGTTGCCGGTGCCGGCGCAGGCGATGCCGAGCGCCATGGCGGCGCCGTAGCGCACGTGCGGGTTGTAGGACTCGGCCAGCAGCGACACCACGGAGGGGCACTGCTCGGGCGTGCGGAACAGCAGGAAGCCGAGCGCGGTGACGGCGGCGCGGCGCACGTCGTCGTTCACGTCGGACACGGCCACGTGCAGCAGCGTGCGGATGGAGTCGTTGTTGCCGGTGCCGCAGTAGGCGGTCGCGACCGTGTAGCAGCCGGCGCGCCGCAGCAACGGGTCCTTGTCCCTCAGCAGCTGCTGCACGAGCGCGTCCGCCTCCTCCAGGCGCCCGTACATGGTGAAGGCGATGCCGACGGCGAGCCCGCGCAGGATCTTCTCGTGCTGCGTCTCCTGCGCGTACGCGACCATGTCCTCGATGGCGGCGGCGTGCCGAGAGCCCAGCATCACCATGCCCATGGCGATGCCGGCCGCCTCGCCGGTCACCGCGTCGTCCTGGTACAGATTGAATTTCAACTGTTCGTAGACGTCCTGCCTGTGGGTGCCCATCGCCGCCAGGCCCAGGCCGAGACACCCGCCGTGACGCACCATCTCATTTTGAGCATCTTTTAGTTGAGTTAAAAGATAATCAATGATATTTGCGCCGTGATTTGCATGAATCAAACCCAAGGCATAGAGCCCGCCACCCTCCGAGTACCCCGAAGATGGACCGGCCTCTTTTGGTAAATAGGACTGCATGAGAGCTAAGGACTCATTTTCGTGACCACGGTGGATAACACCCAAAGAAGCTGTCACAGTTAACTTGGCCCAGTTGGTAGCTCTCGCCAACCACTCCAGGTTGTCCCTTAAAAATTGATCACTTGTTGTTCCCGCATGCATAAATGCATTGGCGATGACTGTTGCCGTGTGACAAATTGATACTCTGATGGCATCTTTTGTGTTTTTCAATATTAACATATCTGCATGATTTGATCTTATTAAAAATTGTAATTGTAAACCTATTGACACATCACCTCCTAATATTGATATTAACTTTTCTACCCTCCTCTGGTGTTCCTTTTCTTCATCGTTCAGACTGTCCATATCCCTCTCAGGTTTCTTTGATTCCTCTGTAGGTGCAGTATCTACTTCCATTGAGGATTCAGGGAAAGGTCCCCCTTGAGGCTGTGGTTTACCTCCAAGAGCACTTGGTATAGGTGCAGTTATTCTGAGTGCCTGAAGTACTCTGCCGAGAAACTGTTGAGTGGCTGAATCATACAAATCAAAGGCAATCTGATAAGCCATGAGAACTGATTCCTGAGGTCCATGTGTGAGTTTATCGAGAATCTCTGCTACTGAAATAGGATCTTCTAAGAAAATAAGACACTGACACATGTTGACATAGTCAGGAATATTAAGACCTCGGTACAATCCCACTAATGAGCGTAAAACTGTGCTGCGAAAACCTCTATTTTGGAGGAGACTCATTGCCACTGTGAAGGCATACTGTAGCATACCTGTAAAAGAGTATATTCAAAATTTAATACTAATTAGTATAAAAACAAACAATTCAAAGTTTATTGTGGAATACTCCAATAAACAATATAAAATCATGAATTATACAGATTTTATTATATATTATACTAAGACAAAGCTACAAATTTTATTGTTGTATACAACACAACATTTTAAAAACAAACAAAAGAATTTACCAGCTATATCATCTGATTTCATAATAGACTCCTCGAAAATATCCATACGACGCGTTTCTAGCGCCAGCCCCAAAGCCTGTCGGTATTGGCCATCTTCTAAGCATCTCTGGAACATGCGATTAACAATAGCTTCCAGCCGGGGGTCGATAGTCTCTGCGGCGCTGTCCACAAAGAGGGCTTTCCGTTTTTGGGTATAGAAGTCGATAGCTTTAGCAATTGTCGTATCGACATATTCATTTCTTGCATTTACATCAAATAAATCCCCAGCGCCTAAAGCGTAAGTGAGGGAATCTTCAAAAGCTCCCAAGTGATAGTATACCTTGCTAGCAACTAAAGCCGCCAACTGGTGTTGTGAAAAAACTTTGTCTTCATGTAAAATTTCAATCTTTTCTATTGATTCTGATATTTCCGGCCAGAATTCATCAACGATGTTGTCTAGTCTTTTCAGAGCGAACTCTTTTACTTCGTGCATAGGCTCGTCGAGCAGGGATATTATCCCCGCGGCTGATGTAATATTCATTTTGTTTTACGTTGTCGTCTCTTTATTCGAAATTGATATGTTGTTACTTTCTTATTCAAAATATTCTGATGGAAATAAGAGCAAATCACAATAAAAGTTCACGTCTTCACCATGAATTGACAATTTTGTTTTACCATAGACCAGAGGAGAGGAGACGAAAGTATGTTTTCCTCTATGCAATTCATAAAAGTTGGACCACTACAAAGCAACACTTTGCGACCAATAACTTTTTTGAGTATTTAACGTTGCTTGTCTGCTATTGGTTTAAATAAAAACAGATGTTATTATGAAATATGTTTTGTCTTTGACAAAATGACTACGCACAGGGAATTGTATAGTTTATAAAAAAAGACAAACTATAGTCAGAAAAACCTATATGAAAAGCATAGATTGCTTCTAAATTAAATAATTTAAGAAATATACTTATTAAAGAGGCTCGAGTATTTTTATGATAAATTATATAATATTTCTAAACGTGGCGCCCATGACTTTGAAGTCATTATCAGCGTGAGGTGTCATTTTACTGTCAAACTCCAAAGCTATAGCTACGTAAATTATAGAATATAGAACGTAGTAAGAAACAGCTGCTTAGAATTTTATCAGAGTTCAAATTATAACACAATTGTTAAACATGTTGGATCTATTTAGCATTTTCAGTAAAGGAGGTATTGTGTTGTGGTGTTTCCAGAGCACCAGTGATATATTTTCGCCTTCTGTAAACGCGTTAATAAGAAATGTTATTTTACAAGTAAGTCCATTGCCACACAGAAGCCTTGTTCATGTTTTAATTGTGTTAAGAAGAGATTACATTAATATATTAATTATTTCTGTTCAGTCGTATGTTTAATAAACATTATTTGTAAATCAATAAAATATATAGTTAAGTTTTATTTCGTAAAGGTGATTGTTATTTTTCTAGGAACGTACAGGCAATAGTACGTACAATCATAACTCGTTGAGCCTACAGTATAAACTTGACAATGAGTTTGAACTAGTATTTGTTGTGGCCTACCAGCGCATATTGCAGCTATCCTATGTGGATAAATTTCTAAATGATGTTCATTTGGAATTTAGAGACAAATACAAAAATGAGTTGCAAGGTGGCCAACATAATATGGATTATGATTTTAAAGCTTCATTTGAGAGTATCTTGAAGCAATGTGAACAATGGGGTAAGTAGAATAGGTTCAAAATTGATTATTTCCTTTATAAATTATACTGATATTAAAAATGCTAACTGTTAGATATTCTTGTTATCTTATTGAATTACAACATTTATTGCAGCTAAATCACAGGCTAAACTTCCAAAGCAAATGAGAACTTTTGAAGACTCACAGAAGTCTAAAAAGACTGTTGCATCCATGATAGAGCGTAAGGGAGAAGAGAAGAGTAAGAAACAAGGTAAACATTTTATTTTAATTTAAGAAGTAAATAGTTCTTGGATGCTTTCTAAAATAAACATATTGTGCACTTTATTAGTAGTATGCTGACTTGTAACTAGTGTTACCTAATGACCATAATCTCATTATAATACATACATGTCATAAAATTACCTAACTTAATTGAAACTTGTTATTTTTTATTAAGATTAAGAATAAAAAGTATCTGAATAATATATTGCATAATTAATATTTAGTAATAATTTCTTATGTCATGCCTCAAAAACTTTTATACTAATGAAGAAAAAAGCTTCTTCAATTAATTGCAACCATATTAAATCTATAAATGTATATGTAACTCTTGCATTATTGCACAACTGGCAGGCAATATACAGCCAAATTTATGTATAGAAAGCATAGAAGTTTCTTGGGAAGAGATGACCACTAAGAGAGCTTTTCTTTAATTTCCTATAGACATTGGATTAACATAGTTGCCAACTTATAACTCATACTTAACACTTTACAACAAGAAAACACTTTTTTCCTTTTTTTAAAGAGGCACAAATTTGTGAAAGTAACCAATTCTTTTTAATATTTTTAAAGTATTATTCCATACTTAGGAAAATTGAAAAAGACATAGAATACATATCCTTGCTATGAAAACGAATCCTGCTGTGTTGAAATTTTTATATCTTTTCTAAATGTCTTTTTTTAATAACCAAATTATTCTTTTTCGTATCTTTTGACTAATAAATATTTGAATAGAAATAAGGTGTTTCAATATATAAATTGTATTGTGTTATGTAGTTTAATAATAAATCATGAACTTACACTAGGTAAGGGCTAGTGGAGTGCATGCTACATTTATTTATATAAAATGATGAATTATAATTTATTTATAAGTTATAGAATTAGTTAAGTTATAAATATTTTAGTTTTTAACTGCAGTAAATTTAGGCATAACTTTGATTAAGTTTATGTAAATAATAAACTTCATTAAAATTTTATGGCTTACAGTTAAAATAGTAGAAAATAAGAGCATTCCAAACGGCAAGGTGGAGGAGTCACCAGAGACTGATGACGACGTGATCGCCGCCAACAGAGCTAAGATGGCGCAGAAGCTAGCTGCTAAAACTAAGAAGGACACTAAGTAAGTTTATGTTGTATTTATGCTGTCAGATATATTCTAAATAATTATAGTTCTTTCTTCCACCTTGTATTTTTGATGTTTGAGTGAAACAGGATAATTATTTTGATCACTATTATTGCTTATTTTGAGGATAGTAAAAATTATTATACAAACATACTAAATTTTTATATAAAAGATTTTTAGCTTTCGCATTTAGCATCTCTCGAATATTCTGACATGATGAGGAGAGAACCTAGTGTTAAGACACTCTGTTAAACTCTTGAATAGAGAAAACAATGTATATTCCAGGAAGTCGCCCAAGAGCCCCAAGTCGCCCGCCCCCGAGGGCAAGGTGAAGAAGCCGCGCGTGTGGTCGCTGGGCGGCGACGCGCGCGACCTGCCCGCGCTCGACTTCAGCACGGACAAGGACGACGCGCAAGAGCACGCGCACAACGATACCGACGCGCACGTATGTACTGGCTGCTGCTGCTTGACTTCGTCTTGAAGTTTTCAATATAAAACTCGTTTGCTCTTTACTGATTAGTTGTGTAATATAATAAGTATCAGAGACATAAAATTGTTGATTTTTTTAATGCTTATATGTAATGTTAAAAAAAATAAGAAAATTGTAAAATTTACATATGCACTGTGGGCCCCCAATAATCTCAAATTTGACTTAAACTTTTTCATGGATTGCTTTAATACTAAATTGTGTTTATTTGTCATATACTAAACATATTAACATAACAGTTTGTTATATGTTAATGATATATATTAAGTTTGTTAGTTATATATAAAATAAGTGAACAAATAATTCCAGTTGGTGGGTCGCATGGCGGGTGCTATACAAGACCTGGAAGTGGAGTCGGACGAGAGCAGTGACGACGAGGAGGAGACCTCTCAGAAGCAACCCAGTCCTAAGAAGAGCGGGGGAATGTTCAGTATTTTCAAAGGTTAGTAAATTCAAAAAAAATACTTATTCACCTCGTACATTGGTCAATCAGGTTCCTTTGAAGGTTATTATGATTACGATTTTAATTACGATTTAGTGTAAGTTATTTTAGTTACACTGAGTTATTGTTAATATTTAATTTTGTATTTGGATGTTATTTTTTTTCTGTCCACTTATATAAATAATAATACGTTATAATTATACGCAGGTCTGGTGGGATCGAAGGCGCTGACGGAGGAGGCGATGCGTCCCGTCCTGGACCAGCTGCGCGACCACCTCATCGCCAAGAACGTCGCGGCCGAGATCGCCAACAAGCTGTGCGAGTCCGTGGCGGCCGAGCTGCAGGGCCGCGTCATGGGCACCTTCGACAGCGTGTCGCGCACGGTGCGCGCCGCGCTCACCGACGCGCTCGTGCGCCTGCTGTCGCCGCGCCGCCGCCTCGACGTGCTGCGGGACGCGCTGCACGCGCGCGCCGAGGGCCGCCCCTACGTGGTGGTGTTCTGCGGCGTCAACGGCGTCGGCAAGTCCACCAACCTCGCCAAGGTGGCGTTCTGGCTGATGGAGAACGGGCTGCGCGTGCTGGTGGCGGCCGGCGACACGTTCCGCGCCGGCGCCGTGGAGCAGCTGCGCACGCACGTGCGGCGCCTGGCCGCGCTGCACCCGGGCGGCGCGGCGCTGTTCGAGCGCGGCTACGGCGCGGACGCGGCGGGCGTGGCCGCGGCCGCCGCGCGCCACGCCGCCGCCGCCGGCTACCACGCCGTGCTGGTGGACACGGCGGGCCGCATGCAGGACAACGCGCCGCTCATGCGCGCGCTGGCCAAGCTGGTGGCGCTCAACCGCCCCGACCTGGTGCTGTTCGTGGGCGAGGCGCTGGTGGGCAACGAGGCGGTGGACCAGCTGGTCAAGTTCAACCGCGCGCTGGCGGACCACGGCGCGGCGCTGGCGGAGGGCGAGGCGCCGCGGCTGGTGGACGGCATCGTGCTCACCAAGTTCGACACCATCGACGACAAGGTGGGCGCGGCGGTGTCCATGACGTACGTGACGGGGCAGCCCGTGGTGTTCGTGGGCACGGGGCAGACCTACGCCGACCTCAAGGCGCTCAACGCGCGCGCCGTCGTGCAGGCGCTCATGAAGTGAACACACATACACACACACACATACACACGTCAATCGTTTTCGTTCTTATCCAAACTTTCATTTATTAAATACCATGAAATATATACAATGTGTTATTACAAATATTTATTCAATATATAAATGAGTCACAAATATAAATCGAAACATATTATATTTACAATAATACAAAGTCAATTTAAAAATATGATGAGATTCAAAAGTAAAATTTCTGCAAAGATGATTCATCACTGCATCTGACACGGCTAAAAACAGTGTCACTAACTGTGCTCTATCTGTATCTAACTATAAAACCAACATAAATATATTATTACATTCATTTAAAAAATAAAATAAAAATATCTTATTCATTTTATACAAAAACATTATAATTTTAATTAAAACTGTATAGTTAATACATTGCAGTATGGTCAAAATACAATCTGTATATTAAAAATCATTCATTTTATTTACAATTTATAACTTTAGAAAACTACAATATACTTTATTTTGCTTTAAAACTAACTTTCCTTACATCTTGATAACCATTCTCAAACATGTTTATTTTTGTACATTTTTAAGATACTAACTTTAAACAGTACTTATTTTGACTATTTTATATTCTATAGTGTAATTATAAAAACTTCCATCGCTTTAGAAATGTTAAATTAATAATTTTATATAATCTATGGTTACCTTTTTATTGTATTTGTCTAATATTTAAGTCTTTTCAGTTAGAAGGTGCTGGGTAGTCGAGAAGGACCCATAATTAGCAAAAATATACAATTAGTGAAAGCGTAGGATTAATTTTACAGTGCCTTGTCCCAATATTGAACTTATTATGGTGACCTGCTTGTACACTTCCGGTGGCAGCCATTTTTAAAAATAAACATTGTTTTAAATTAAATTGTTTAAACTATAAATGCCAGGGTAAAGTAAGGCTTGTTTCTATTTGTTTTTTTAATAATTTTACAACCTGTTACCACCGGAAGTATAATGAAGGCATCTAACGAATCATTTAGCAAATTTGTAAATGACACTGCCTTATTAATATGCGTTGTAATGAGATCACGTTTATAAAGAGTTTAATATATGATAATTATAATGTGTTATATGAAATATGTAATGAATTACTTAACGTTTAGAGCAAGACGCGTCGGTCACTCACTGTTGACTGATGATGGTTTTATTTTTGTTTATTTTTCGTTATTATAATATGGAAATAAAGTTATTTTTTTGAAATCAATATTGGTTTCATTTGTAGCTTCCCCATTAAGTATGTGAAACTATATTGTTTAAAATTATAATATTATACAAGTACATTAAGCAAATAGGAATATTCGTAACAATATTACTAGAAGTTTTGATCCCAATAGATATATCAGTGAAGCAAAACAGTATTAACACGTAGACCTAAACATTATATTCATAAGGTCAGCGATTCTCATTCTAACATCGATTTGTACCCTAATAACTGTATAAAAATAACACCCGCGGAATCTTACTATCAGTGTTAGGATTTGGGAAGCAAATTCCTAGTACTACTGTTAAGTACAAAATGTTAAGGTTTGTTTACACTACAATGACATTTTTTGTTATATTATATTATACTATTACTAAGGCACTTACCAACCATTTTAATTTTAAACACTTCGCATACAACATTTTAATTAACTTATTCAATGCTAGACTTTCCGGTAGGTATTGACATTTATATAGGTATAAGTATAGTAATTAATTTCATTATAATATATTCATTTTCACCTGAGGCTAACGCAACAGATCTTTGATTTCCCGCCAAAACGCGTGACCACAGATTAATAATATATTAGACGTTATTATTCAAGCACTAAAAAAATCAAACGGTTGAACATATTATGATCTCTTGATATTATCTTTTGATATTTTACTTCACATGATTTACGTACTGGAAAATCAAATTTTACCTAACCTAATATACTGGAAACATCAATATTATAAATATAAAATAACAACGTCTAGGATTTAAGCCTAAAACTATTCTGTTTAATCAGGTACACGTCTATTGCACTACGACCGAATCCCATAGAAACTCAGCTGTTACACATTATATTATGCGTACAGGCGCTACAATTATAATTATAACGGGCGTCCAATAAATGTAGAATTGACCTTTTTAATCAGCGTTTCCTAATTATGTTGGATAGTTTTTATGTTTTGGGACATTTCACACAAACAGTAGGCAGAGGAAAGTCGCAGCGATGGACAAGGCCTACGAGTACGCCAGGTCGGCGGTGCTCCACTTCAAGCTGGAGCGGTGCTGCTGCCTCGCGCCCATACGCGTCGGGGTACTTATTATAGGATATTTCAATTTATTTATATCGGTGAGTGTTTACTTTCGCTTACAACTAGATGTGCCAGCGACTTCGGTTGCATAGAATTAAACAAAAAAAGTTAGCCCAAGTCTAATTATTACATCAGCTATCTGCCAGTGAAATACCCGCCAAAATCGGTACATTCGTTCGTTCCGAGAACAAACAGCCAAACAGAAAAAATGTTGTTTTGGTATAATAAGTATTATGTATATTCATACATATGCATTTTGTAAAAAGCGGTAATTTTATTATTAAAACAGACACTTTAATTTTATTTATTTATATTGATGTCAAGGTTTTCTAACAATAAAAGGATAATTCTTAATTCCTAAGTTTTATAGTAGACAAAAATGGTAAGATTAACATGCCGTAGATTCTGTCGCTGGTGGGTACAGCCGACGGCGGCATCACGCCCCCGCTGATGGAGGTCCAGGAGGCTTTCCTCGAGGACAACGCGTCGAAGCCGGTCGGAGTGCTCGCGTACACTTCAGAGCTTGCGTTCAGTGTAGTGCTGCTATGTGCTATGTATCGCGTAAGTATCGATAAAGTATAACAAATTCTGTTTTATTTTGGTTTTGCGCGTCTCCTGATTTCAGAAGAGTAGATAGAACCAAGGCTTAAGATATACCATTGTCCCATTTTGAAAAGCTTGTTAGTGGCTTAAGTGTAGCATTGCGCGATTTTTTATCAGTGGGGGAAAAGAAGCCTTATTTAAATATTCGCTTGAATGAATGTCTGTTGATGTTTAAATTAACAGTTTCCCTGAACTGAATATAGATAAAGCTTACTGAAGTAGGTGTATGTGTGGTCCGTTTTAGCTGTTAAATGTGTTCAGTTTTAATTATCATTGCATGTTTTTTAATTAATAAAAAGTACTAAAGTAACTTCGCAGTTCAGCATTTTTAGATATTTATAAAAATTTGAACGCATCGATATTAAAACCCACGCCGCGTTAGCAAACATGGTTTGGCAGTCAGAGCGTTTGTACGGTTTGAAGTGCGGGTTCGAATCCCGCTGCGTTCAAGTGTATTTTTGTTTCCTAAAAATGTTTTTATATTTCCTAAGTGTGTGTACACTTCCAAAAATGTTCAAAAAATCTCTGTAACTTATCATTCACCGCTTTGTACCTCGCACTTAGAACGACGTGGTGCTACTGCGTGCGTATGTGTACTACCTGGTGGCCGAGATCATCGCGGCCGTGCTCATCTACTCCATGGTCATCGTGGCCATGTCGCTACTCACCAAGATGGTCATCATTGGGAACATTAGTAATGATACTTTATTATATTATACTTTATTTCTCATATTTGTAATCAGTTCGCTTATTTTTCTTATAGCTATGTAGTCACAATGGGCCTAACGTCGTGACCCAAGGACTATTCACCACATTCCACCAAAATAGGGGTCGTTACGCGTCGAGTTGCAGAGCTGAACATCGCGCTTTGTCTGACTTGTTCAGAGATGAGAAGTAGGAATAATTTAAGTATAAACATTTTTCCAAGTGGGGATCGAACATACAAATCACATTTCCCGCTAGACGGTTTCCAACTGCGCTATATGTCACCTTTAGCATGTGGTTGAATTTGAACAAGTCATACCTTCAGAAAAACCCATTTCATGTCCTTAAAGGATTTTTAAAAAAACAATATAACAATTTGATTAAAACATTTAAAATTAATTAATATATAAACAAAAATATTCCAGTATTCAACGGCTACGTGATACTACTGGTAAGGAGTGCTATAGTAGAAATTAAGGAAACTATAAGCGACGAACGAAACGGCCACGTCACTCTCTACACTCTATCAAAGCTACCAGAGGAGAGTAAGGTGCCCGACGTGGAAGCCCCGGAACCCGCTACCACCGGGGAGGACCTCACAGACGAGAAGGCGGAAGCCAATGTTAAACTGGAAACACTATCTGAGAACTCTAAGGAAGAATAAATGTTTCGTATATTTTTATTATGTCGATTGAACGAATTAAATTTTAATTATGTTGTTTATATTGTGCAACTGATAAATAAGTCTATTTTCTGTTCCATATGAACAGATGTTAGTTGCCTGAAAAATTAAAGAACCAAAAGATATCGTATTCACTTCGCCTTGGTCTGAAATTATGTTTGTATATTGTATTTGTATACTACAGAATTTTTACTAAGTTCACTTAAAATAGAAATAAGTAACCTATTATGAAGTAAATATATTTAATATTTATTTTGATATTTTAAAAGTGTTTTTACTAACTCGGTAAATTACAAAATATAATATAATATTTATTTAGAAAACGTATAAAAATGTATGACAGAAAAGGTTGTAATCCATATTTATATTATAAATGGGAATGTCTGTGTGTTTGTCTGTCACGCTTTTACGGCTAATCTACCGGTCCGATTTGGATGAAATTTAGAATAAAAATAGTAAATAGCCCTTGGTCTAACATAGGCTACTTATTTTTTCAAAAATCAATTTCTAAAGGGTTGAAATAGGGCATGAAAGTTTATATGAAAAATCTAAACCGCTTGACCGATTGTAATGGAATTAATAAATTTTGGAATAGATATAGTTGATAATCCAGAGTTAAGCATAGGCTACTTTATTTTTCCAAAATTGACACCCAAAGGCTGCAATATAACGAAAAAATTAGGCAGTCCACGCGGCGTAGCCGCGCGCGGGCCGCTAATAAGGTCATAAGAATTTTGGCTTTGTGGAACGTATGGCTTAGCGGTCATAGCGCTTGGATGGTTTCCAAGAAATGCAACGGTACTGAAACCCGCCCCGGGTTCGAGTACCGCTGCATTCAAAGTTTTATAGGACTTTTTAACTATTTCTTCCCGCTTTATCTCTCATAGCAGAGTGGCAGAGAGAACCTAGTGTTAAGACATTCCGTTTTCCACTTTCCGCCGAAATCTGGAGGCATTGCGTATTAAGAGGCGGAACTTAACGCCGCGCTTTGCCTCGACACCAAAGCGAAGAAAATGGAAATATTAAATATTTCCACACCTCGAGTAGAAATTGAACCCACAACTAATACGCTTTACGGACACACTTTTTGCTTCTGCGCCATGACTGGCCTCAAAGTTTTCTAAGAAATATATTTCATTATTATTAGCTTTATACAGAAGAATCTAATATCTTTTAGTCCCAAACCTTGACAAAAAATTGGTTGACATTCCAAATAAAAATATACATAATAGAAAAATCATTTACTTACATCAATGAGATTACAGTCATATTTAGGCTTAATTATAATAACCACCGGCTCAGCGCCGGCAAAACAAAATTTCTCAATATCTTACTACTAAAAAAACAAAAAAAAAGATGAAAGTACTAATTAAGTAACAATTAAACAACAAATGCAAGAATAATCGTCAAAAGCAGGAATACTTACGACTAAATGTCTAACAACACTAATTTGGCGAACACATATTATAAGGAAAGGAATAATATCCTTTAACGACGGGTCCTACGTAGACTGGTAGAAATGTAAAAACACAGTTTTATAGGAGAACGGTTAGAAAGCTTCTTATATAGAATGAATGAATACTAAATATTTTAAATGTTCAAATTTTATTAATTAAGTTAATGGGAAAATGACAATGTTAGGGATATTTAAAAATGCTTTTCTGTAAACGTGTCTTATATAATACTCATATTAGTCTACGTACAACCTTTCGTTTTCTAAAATAATTCTTAATAAATAAGAAAAATACATAATAGCACCAACAAGTTCTATTTAGACAATGAACATTCGACTAAATTGAAAAATTTAAGATTTTACATCAGAAATGATGACTTGATATTGATTAAAATTATTCATTGCAAACAAAATATGAATGACGTGACTGTCGTGGCGCAGTGGCACAGCGTCTGACTGTAAAGCAATGGTAGTGGGTTCGATTCTCACTCGGAGGAATGATTATATTAAAAAATATATTTTTTCGCTCTGGTACTAGGGAAAAGTGCGGTGTTCTGCCACTCTACATACAATCTTGCTTTCGGGCGGAAAGCAGAGAGTGGAGGGCAAGAGAGGGTAGTGCCAAGGCACTAGATTTTCTCTGAATATGGATTTTTTAATTAAGAGCTTAAATGGGAGTACTCTGTGCTGGTGTTCGGAAACGTACACTAAACTTTAATACTTTAGATTTATCAACATCATCATTACATTCGTTACATTAACAATATAAAAAGAAAAAAAGAAAAATATAATTATAATGAATAACAAAGTCTAATTAATCAAAAATAATAACTGCCGAGGTAATACGATTAAACAGAAGTATTAAAACATATCTATACAAGCGTACATAGTCTGTCGCACTCAGAGATGTCAATTAATATTTAGGTGACATAAAAGCATTTCAAATATATCCGTTTTTAATCCCAAGTTCCGTTAAATACTAATTAAAGTCTCTGAGTGCGACTATAATATTACTTTTATCGTACATTCTTATACGTAAATAAGAGATTAATATTCTAATAATTATATTAAATACATGTTTACGATGACATATTTCGATTGTATCGATATGTCAATTGATGTGTCAGAATCGTAATCGATATAAATAATCGAAATATCATCGATTTATGCGATTTATTTACAAAACCAGAAAATTACTGCCATCTTAAAGCAAAACAGTAGTTTCTTTAATTATTTATGGTAACAAAATTTTACATTTAATCAGTTTAATGCAATAAATATCTAAGGTCAGTGATTCTCACCTACTTTTTTATTGCGATATACTTAATGATTTCAAACTTTGGCGGTAGATTAAGAAAAAAAAGTTTAAGGATATGTAAAATGTTTTATATATTTGTTTGAATTTGAAATAAGCTGTTACACATTATTTGTAGCACACAAAGACATTAAGAGGTTCGAACCAGAGTAGAGGGATTCATGAGATCGCTTGGACGGTGTTCTAGAAGCGCAGGTTCGAATCCCGTTGCATAATTTTTTTTATATGATTTGTAAAAAATTGTTTTTGTTTGATTCTGCCGGAAATAGAAACTACCATCGCTTCCAAATAAACACGCGGTAGAACGTTATTAATAATAATTATATGTTCACTTAATATTAACCGTAATTACAATTATGTACACACAAGTTAGTAAATCCCTATAGGATATTTACATTTGAGTGTTTTACTCTAATACCTGTTAGATGACATGTCTTGGGCATAGCATACCCTTGCGACATCTATTTATATAGTAGTAATATATAATCTGTATCTTGAAATGGGAACTTCTTACTTGTGCTTCCTGCCTCGTCCCCTCGAGGAATGTCCGCCGCGACCTGCAATTGAAATTATTTTATTATATTATATTTATTATAAATTGCTATTTATAGTAAAACATATTAAATTAAAATTGAACAGCTATTGAAGCGGAATGGCGTGGAACGAAGAAATTAAAATACAAATACTAAATATTTCCACTCCCCGAGTGGGAATCGAACCCACAATCTGTCGCGTCTACAGTCGTACTGTGTGACCCGCAACCCCATCACAACTGGTTCAAAAAAAAAAATTCAAAATTCAAAAAAAGTTTATTACCGTTTTTACAAAAAAGCATGTGATAAAAAAAATACAAACACAAAAAAAAAATAAGAAGTAGTATAAAAAACGGTAAAAGGAGTGAAGCTCAGCGTATGCTGTGAGACTTGTCTCCAGCGCTGATTTTCAGCATCATCCCTTTTCTTATAAATTAAGTAAGTAATATCAAGAAGGATGCAACAAAAAGTAACAAGATACTACATAAAAATACACAAATAAAACAAAAGCAATCAAAACGACCACTAACGAAAGAATTCTACCTAAACACACTAATAAAAATTTTAAAAAGTCTACATATACTTTAATTCATACATAACAAAACAAACTAACCAGAAAAAATAAAAATAACATAACATAAAGTAAATATAGTTAACATAATTGTAAAATGGTATAAAATTACAATAACATTCTATATGTTTAAAAAGAGAGTGACTTGTAGTGAACGGTGGACGGCATTCATAAATATTTCATTGATAAAAAATACATTAAAAAAAACAAAAAAATAAATAAATAAATAAAAAAAAATGACATTCCCAAAAGTAAAAAAGAATAAGTAAGTATTTAAAAACGGGGCTTGACGCTATTCACATTTAAGTTCAATAAATATTTCTTTAATTTTTGCTTAAATGTCGGAAACGAGCAGCATGTATTCCGCAATGGGGGAGGTAGGTCGTTCCATACTTTCGATGCCGCGAATTTAAAACCCCCTTTAAATCCCTCAGTTTTGTGTTTTGGAAGAGCTAGTTGTAAAAGTTCCGTACTTCTAGTGTGTTTTCCGTGAGTGTCTGACATCCAAATCAATTTTTTATATAAGTATTCAGGCCTACCAGAGCGGACGACTTTCCACACCAGACATGATAAATGAAGAGTCCTCCTGTCTTTCATTCTCAAAATAGATTTATCGAATAGATAGGGAGAAACACGACTATATCTAGGAATATCGAAACAGAAACGTGCACATGCGTTCTGTACTCGCTGGATGGCGCGTTCAGTTTTCTTATATAAACGTGGACCATAAACAGTGTCACAGTAGGCTAAATTACTTAGTACTAGAGCTTCAACTAAAGTAATTCTTACTTTCTCCGAAAGGTATTCGCGTAATCTGTATAAAACTTTAAGGCGGTAAAAACATGACCTAATTGCAGTGTTCACATGCTCGGTATACCTTAACTCACTGTCGATTAAAAGACCTAAATTGCGCGCATTTTCCACTCTTTCCACAATTTGACCGTCGATTTGTAAGTTGGGTTGCATACTAATGATCTTTTTACATTGTTGTTTGGTGCCCAGTACAATAAATTTTGATTTTTTAGGATTTAATATGAGCGAATTTTTCGTAGCCCATGTTTGAATAGTCGCAAGGTCTTCATTCATAACTTTTTCTGCGTGTCGGATACTGTCCGGTGTAAAAGAAAAGTAAACTTGCGTGTCGTCTGCATAAAGATGTATTTGACAGTGTTTAAGTTTTGTAACTAAATCGGCAGTGTAAATAATAAACAATATTGGACTCAAAATAGAACCCTGCGGACTACCCCTTTGTAAAGTCTTTAGTTGGGATTTTGAAATAGAACCGTCCGTATTTTGTATTTCCACATATTGTTTCCTTTCTGTTAGGAAGGAACGAAACCAGCCACATGCCGCCTCAGATATTCCGTAATACGACATTTTTGCAAGCAAAAGCTCAACATTGATACAGTCAAAAGCTCTAGAAAAGTCTAATAAAGCCAACATTGTCCCATAGCCCTCATCCGAAGCCGCAATAATGTCGTCAGTAACACTTGCTAACGCTGTGCAAGTACTGTGTCCACTGCGGAAACCAGACTGTATGCTGGGCAAGAGCTTTTCATTTTCGAAAAATTTAGTGAGCTGAGAGTAAACAACTCTTTCTATAACTTTAGACAGTACAGGCAGATTACTAATAGGTCGTAAGTACTTGTATTCCTGAACTGTGCTAGCCTTAGGGATTGGTTTTATCTTTGCTATCTTACATATTTCCGGAAATGAGCTTGTTTTAATACATTTATTAATCAAGAAAGTAATAATGGGTAATGTTACTTGAAGGGTCATTTGCAGCATTTTAATATTTATCGAGTCATGTCCACATGCATTAGTTTTAATATTCATTATAATTTGCTTTACGTCCGTTTCTGAACAGGTCTCGAGCGTAAACCGTGCATCAGAGAATTTATTTTTTTTGAAATAGATCAATGTAGCCTCATCGTATTTTGTATTGCCAGGAATATCCAAGAAAAAGTTGTTAATTTCTTCGGCATTATTGATATGTTGAGGAATATTACAATGACCCTTATCGGTAGACGTAACAGATCTCTTAAGATATAACCACATTTTTTTCGGGAATCTTACATTTGAGTTAACATAGAAGGTAAAAAACGCTTTCTTTTCTCTATGAATTGCTCCATTAATATAATTTTTAAGATGTTTATAATATTCTAAATGCACTTTAGAACCCGACTTTCTTGCTCTCAACAAAGCCGAATCCCTAAGAGACATCATTAATTTAATAGTATCTGTTAGCCATACGGTAGTTTGTTGAGAAATTTTTACTTTCTTAACTGGTGCATGTTTTTCGAACAACAAAGTAAGAAGATTAATAAAAGAGGAGGACATATCGTCAATCGACTCGAGCGAGAGAATGTTTAACCAGGGCATAGCATTTAGATCCGTATGAAATGTATCGTTATCAACTCCTCCCAGGTCTCTTTGATAAATATATCTAGATATTTTCGCAGGCTTACTAAAGGAACAATTAACTCATCGCGTGATCGCTCAGTATAGGATTATGGTGAACTTTAACTTCGCTACAAAGCTCCGGAGAGTCTGTAATTATTAAATCTAACATTGAAGTTGTGCTATCTGTAATACGCGTAGCGTTCTTAACCAATTGTGTTAAATTATATTGCCTTAAAAAATCCTGAAAGTCTGTTACCTTATCACATGAAGAATTTAACATGTTAATATTAAAGTCCGTTAATAAAAACATGTGTTTGTAGCTCCTGAGTGTGTTTATAGACTCGCTTAGTGCCTCCACAGCCAAATCAATTGAGACCTGCTCCGGTCTATATGCGGTACCGACTATAACAGAGCTTATTCCCGGTAGTTTGACTTCAATCCACATTTGTTCTAATTGAGATTGAGGGTGCGATATTTTTCGCACGTTCAAATTATCACGCACGTAAAAACCAACTCCCCCCCCTCTACGCCCCGTCGCGCGAGGAACATGCATTAGCTTAAAATTTGGAATAGTAAGCGAAAATTTCTCCTCATCGGGCCTCAGCCAGGTCTCGTTAAGCGCCAATATGTCAGGAGAATACTTATCCATTGAAAACAACAATTCATCTGTACCAGTATTTAAGGAACGTACATTGAGTAGTCCTAGTCGAATGTGACGAGATTTACTGTTCGACATTATATCCTATATAATAAAAATAAATCCAGACCCAATACAATATCAGATTACAGTAAAAATAAATATAACAACATGCCTTGTCCACCCACAATAACTTTTTAAAACTTAATCTTTTGTAATTATAGTAATATGCAGCCGTAGTAATATGAAATATAGCAGAATAAATATATATGATTGTTTTACAAAGTAGCAGATTTGATGACAATAATAAAATACTGTTTACTAAATATATAACATATGCATTTATACAAATAACATTTTCAAGTAACTGCTTTTTTAGAAATTGCGCTATTAAAAATACGATCAATATCAGTGACATCTTTTATTTGATATACGTCTAAATCATTATTTTTCCGTACCAAAATTTTTCCATTGCGTGTCCACACATACTTCCACCTACATTGACGCGCCGCTTCCTTTGCCTTTCCGAATAGTATTTTATTTTCACGCGTGAGTCTTTCATTTAAATATATTGGCTGTGACGCTCCAGGCGCGATATCAGTCGATTCAAGTTTTCGACGTACGCGAGCCTCTCGCAGTAGTTGTTCACGAGTCTCACGCCGAACACAACGTAACACGATGGATCGCGGACGCTTGCGACGAGTTAAGTCGTCGACTACTGTAGCATCGATGTGACGCTTGCCGGCACGATACACATCTGCTATGTCACAATCTTCAAGCTGCATACCAATTTTAGACGCTATAAGTTTCGTTGTGTGCAAAACATTCTCTCCAACAATTTCGGGAACCCCCGATATCTCAATGTCGTTTGACAGACAATCCTGCTCCCTTTCATTTAATTGAGTTTTCAGCAGACTTAAATTTTGTAACATTACGTCAACTTGCGAGTCCATATTTTGATTTTCTAAGTGTAATACTCGCTGTTCGAGATCCTCGCATCTTTGACTTATGTGTATAATCTCTCCGGTGCATTTGACAATATCCTCTCTCAAGCACTTAACATCTTTACGAAATTCTACCATGTCATTCCGTAATTGACTCATCTCCTCTCGAAACAGTTTAATTTCAGCAATGAGATTATTAGAAAAAGTTTCATTGTTTTCATTTATGGCATCAGATTTCTTACCATTCTTACTTTGCTGGTTTCTTAGCGTCGGAGATACTTCGTCATTACGTCCTGGGGCTGTTTTTGTAGAACATATTTGACATACCCAATTCTTAGGAATGCTCAAACCTTGAACTCCTGAGCAGTGCTTATGGTAATAAGTTGTGCATTTAGTACATACTGCTCCACCTGTCGGAGATAGGAATTTACCACAATTTCCACATTTATTCATAATTGTAACTAGATGTCGCTGTGGCAACAAGTTATAATATTTCTAATAAAGTTCGACAAGCAGCACGCTAGTTGTAATATAAAGTTGCAACGCTCGTAATAAAATCGTAAACTGAATAAAAATGTTATTTACGTACTGAGCTTCGACGAATAAACTTTTTATAAACACATCCACTAATGGTCACTGGGTTTGTTTGAATTGTCTATTTATATCTCCATATCTCAGATAGATAACATTTGTACACAATCACTTCACTTTATACAGTATAGTTTTAAATAGTTTATTTCATTTTCTCACTTTTGTACGAATATACTAAAAAATAAAGTTATTAACAGCACTTGTTACTTTTCATATCCTACCCTCGAAAAAAAAACTTTTTTTTTTCTCTCTATCATGGACTGAAAAATGAAAAGCACTCTGCACGAGTGTCTTAGCACTATGTTGTTCCATCTAGGCAGAGATATACTTTCAGGAGATGCGAAAAAATAAAATAAATAATTAATTAGCTTCACGCTATATCCCGCACACAGCAGGGTAGGCAGAGGGAACCTATTGTTAAGACAATCCGTTCCCCACTTTCCGCCGAATTCGGAGGCTTGCGTGTTAAGTGCGGAACTTAACGCCGCGCTTTACCTCGACACCAGAGCGAAGAAAATGGAAATATAATTTCCACTCCTCGAATGGGAATCGAACCCACAACCAGTCGTTTACAGTCACTTGTGCCACTGGGCCACGACTGGCCACTGTGAAAAATAAAATAAATAATTATAATAAATACTTACCGCCAAGACTCGGAAAATCTTCCTCAGTGAGGTCTGGCGCCGCGCGGATACGCTGCGAGTCTGACAAGGATAACCATTTCATTATACAATATGTTATGTATAGTAATATATTTCCTTTATATATTGTAAAAAGGATAATTATATTTATTTATACATTTGAAGTATTTAAAATGAATAAGAAAAATATATATAATGAAACAGTAATATTGTGTAGAATAGTCACTCTATTAGAGTTTCCTGATTTATACCCTAATTGGTTTATCAAAATATGTTTTTTAAGTTAAATCACTTTAATTCTGTGGTAAACTTACAGTCAGCCTTGGGCATGCGCTGCGGCACGTGCACGCGCTCTCGACGAGATACTGGAAAGTAGGAAATAAAATACACTCATTATTTGTAGTGCTTATAAAGATTTTATGAAATTGTGGATAATCGAATGACGAAATCAATGACTGAATCCTATCGTTTAACGATGTGACTAAACGATGCGGTTACTTCATGAAATCGTCAATCTTTTTTAATTATGTCGCAAATAATAAAGAATATTAAAAGCTATATTAAAACATCATATCTTAAATGCGCAATAGGCAAAAATCAGTTGTTTATGATGGCTCAAAAATGAAAATTACGATTTGAATTCGCAGTCATCGCAGTTCGTTATTGTAGCTTTTTTATTCAAAAATAAATGCGTAACCAGTTTATGGCTTCCCTGTCCTTTTTTGGTGTCATCTTTTATTATTATTTGATTTTTTTGAGTATTATATATTTTTAAAATATATTAAATACTAGCGGCCCGCTCGCGGCTTCGCCGCGTTAACTATTTCGTTATATTGCAACCCTCGGGTGCGCATTTTTAAAAAATAAAGTAGCCTATGTTTAAGCTTAGATTATCAACTATATTTATGCCAAAATTCATTACAATTGGTCAAGCGGTTTAGATTTTTCATATAAACTTTCATCCCCTATTTCAACCCTTTAGAGGTTGATTTTTGAAAAAATAAGTAGCCTATGTTAGACTCAGTCACTTTTACTATTTTCATTCTAAATTTTATCCAAATCGGACCGGTAGATTAGCCGTGAAAGCGTGACAGACAAACACACAGACTTTCCAATTTATAATATAAGTATGGATGCCTTAGTTAGTTAAGTCTTAGTATCTCTTCAATCTCAACCAATATATTATATTTAAAAATTTAAAGGATTAACGTGTAAATAGATTACAAATACTTGATACAAAAACAGAATAAAGTATAACAGTAGAAAGCACACTCACCCTGCAGCTCGCCGAAGCTGTGCGTGAGGTCGGCGGACTCGCTCAGGAGCGACGAGTTGCACGACGACGCGGCTGCCTGCTACACAATGTTTATATACAATGGCCGTCCTGGCGCAGTGGGACATCTCATTGTAAAACGATGCTTGGGGATCCGATTCCCAATGAAATGGTTGTAGTAATATTTTTAATTTTTTGCTCTGGTACCCAAGGCAAAGTTCAGTTAAGTTCCGCTCCTCATATGCAATATCTTGATTTTAAGGGGATAGAAGAGGACGGAATGTCTTAAACTAGTTCTTTCTGATTCCCCGCTATGTAGAAAAAGCTGTTAACTTTAAATATACAGTACAGAAGTCGCAGAAGCGAATTTTAGTGAATAATTGATGGTAAGCAGCGGAGAGCGTGAGAGACCCGCGAGATACATATACTAGTACTGGAGTCATCCATTACGCGAATTGTAGTGTCTCAGTCACTCCGTACTCGGCAACTTTCATTAGCCGGTTGACTGCATCGGAGCAAAATGGAAGCAAGCGTAGATATGACTGGGCAAATAAAATGCGCTTACACTATCGTATCTGTACACCCTCTATTTATTACGCTAACAATAAATCAACTAGTTTCACTTTAATCGCATATTGGGTGGCGAAACTCAACGCCACGTTTATCTTAGTTACCAGAGCGATTGAAAATTTACATATTATCACTCTCCGAATGAAAATCGAATCCCCAACCATCGCTTTACAGTCAGGTGCAGTCCCACTGCGCCACGACGGTCTGAATATATTTTTAGTCAGGTAAATTTCATGACATGTATGATATTAAATATGAATGATATATTACCACGTAATTGGCGAGGGGAGCCTCCGCTCTGTTTCTCTTCTCTTCTTGATAGATTTCTATACTCTGTAACATACATATTATTACTGTAAATTCTATTTTGTTAAGGTATGTGGGGGGTCTATGATGCTGGGGTCCATGATGGAAGGCCTGCTTTACGCGATACCCGCCAAACCTACTTGCTAGGGCTGCAGCATTCCCTCCGCCACGTACATGACCACGGGGTGCTAGGGCGTATGCCCGACGCTCGGCGAAGGTAAGAGGAGGGATGGAACAGAACATGAATGAACTATAACATGTGATGGATGATAGAGATATGGATGTGATCTGTGTGACTGAGATAAAGAGAAAGACCGACGCTACTATGCGGCGGCGAAACGTGGGTATTTGCAGAAGAAGAATGAAAGAAAGAAAGATGAATGCTGTGCAGAGTCAGTATAGCTGATTGAAGCAGCAATGAAGAGATACATAGAATGGCAGGTATTAGCGAGAACGTCATAGTAAGAATAAAGAAGGGCGTGCTTAGGTGGTTTGGGCACGTCGAGAGGATGAGTGGAAGAATGGTAAGAAAGATTTATGAAGCAAAGGTGAGTGGTAAGAGAGGCAGGGGAGACCTCGGTTGACCTTCGAAAACACATCGACGATACTGGAGGAAGTTCACGTAAAAAGCATGAGGACCCCCCGGAGGGCGTGTATGAAGAAATGGCAAGGGATATAGCGTGAAGTTAAAAAAAGGTATGTAAAAATTACTTTTTAAAGTGTTAATGTAATGAGACAGAATTTAGTATAAAGATACGAGGTGTGTTCAAAAAGTATCGCGAATTTTAAATTTTCGCAGGTTACGTATATTCGAATTTCGATTTTTTGTGGCGTTATGTTGGTACATATGTCTCTCACTTATGCTGACAAGTTTGGTCATTTTGAATGTTCAGTTAATTGTTGACAGCTGCTTTGCTTGTGTTTTGGTTCGTCTTCGATTTATTCTATATATTTTATTCAAAAAAATGAAACAAAAAACCTGTATCAACGAAATTAAGAGCGCGGATGCATTCCGAATATTGATTGTGACATACGGAGAAGCTACTTTAGACAAAAGCAACGTTTATCGGTGGTACAAAATGTTTTCAGAAGGCTGAGAAGATGTGAACGACGAAGATCGAAGTTCGGTCGAATGTGAAAGTTTTGCTTACAGTTTTTTTCGATTGCAGGGGCGTGGTGTATCATGTGTTCTTGCTACAGGGTAGAAAGGAGAATTAGGAATATTACCTGCAAGTAATCGGCAATTTGTGAGAAGCAATCCGGCAGAAACGGCCGAATTTATGGAAAAACCAAAATTGGCTTTTGCACCCCTGCTCACACATCGCTGCTTCTACGCCACTTTTTGGCCAAAACCAACACACTACTACTAACCAACACACTATTCCCCTGATCTGGCCCCCTGTCACTTAATTTTGTTCCCGAAACTGATGAGGCCCATGAAAGGACGACGCTACGCCACGATTAACGAGATAAAGACAGCATCGAAGGGGAAGCTGAACAAGATGCAAAAAAAAGATTTTTTGAAGTGCTTAGAAAATTGGAAAAAACGTTGGCACAAGTGTATAATATCCTAGGAGGATTACTTTGCAGGGGACAAAATGGATATTTACGAATAAATAAATTATTTTTAAAAAAACACAAAATTCGCGATACTTTTTGAACACACCTCGTTCTTCGTTTTCCACTTTTCATCAAAAATCGAGATGTTGGAGTTGCGTGTTGGGGGGGTGGGGTGCGGATTAAATGTTTTAGGTATAAGAACGGAATTGAAAATTCATATTTATATTATAAATGTGAATGTTTGCCTGTTTGTCTGTCATATTTTAATAGCTAATCTACCGGTCCGAATTAGATGAATGAAATTGAGAATAAAGTAGTTACAAAGTCAGGGTCAAACATAAGTATAGTACCCGGCAACTAATAATGCACATCGATGCTTAAAACGAAACAGCCAGCCAGTTTCTGTTTCGTAGAGCGCTGTCTCTGTTACTCAGATGGTATGTGACGTTTGTCACTGGTTCGTCAGTCTTTGTACAGATACGGTAGAGTACGGTCGCTTTCAGTTTCAAATATATATAGAGTTGTTACTATCCCCAAACTATTATTTTTACAATGGCATCTTTAATAAAAAGAGGAAAACCCTTGCACGGTTGTCAGTCACATGAAATTATATATAATGTTTATAAATATTTTCTACCGCTTCACTGATAGACTTGTGATAAATACGAATGATAATGACAGTGATTTTGACCTTATTGAGAGCACAGATTGTGAAATGGAAGAAATTGGGACTTCTGACAGTTAGGCTCGCACATCTTTTTCATTTTTTTATATTTTCAGGCGTCAAATTTAATTATTAAATAAAAAGGAATCGACATCGTTGAAGTTGACAACTATATTGTCGTTTTAACAGCTTTTAATAGATACCTCACTATTATTGTTTTAAGCGAGAGAGACAACGCTCTACTAAGTCGAAGCTATCCGACTGCTTCATTCTAAGCATCGATGTGCATTATTAGTTGTCGGGTACTATACTTTATTTTGAAAAAAGGATGAAATAGGGGATGAAAGTTTATATGAAGAATCTAAGCCGCTTGACCGATTGTAATATTTTTTTGGATAAATATAGTTAAATTCCAGTCAGTGTCATGGCCAGTCGTGGCCCAGTGGCACAAGAGTGTGACTGTAAACGACTGGTTGTGGGTTCGATTCCCACTCGAGGAGTGGAAATTATATTTCCATTTTCTTCGCTCAGGTGTCGAGGTAAAGCGCGGCGTTAAGTTCCGCCACTTAACACGCAAGCCTCCGAATTCGGCGGAAAGTGGGGAACGGAGTGTCTTAACACTAGGTTCCCTCTGCCTACCCTGCCGTGTGCGGGATATAGCGTGAAGGTTTTTTTTTTTTATAGTTAAATTCGAGTTTAACATAGGCAAATTATGCAAATGTTTTAAAAACCCTCCTTCAAGGGTTGTAATATGACGAAACACTCAGGTAGACACGCGGCGAAGTCGCGAGCGGGCCGCTAGTAATATAATATATAATTATACTTTTAACATTTGTAAGTTGTTATTTAGACTCGTGAAGTTAAAAATGACACTTACATAGACATATAAGTAGTATAAAAATTAGAACATAGTTCTGACAACATATAGTGCGTACCTGCAGGTCGTAGTCGCCGGGCAGATGGTTGACGCGCGCGGGCAGCGCGGCGGCCGCGCAGCACGAGTCCAGCACAGTGTAGGCGCCGCGCTTGCTGCGCGCCACCGTGCACTCCACCGCCGACGCGTCCGCCTCCGCGCGCGAGTGGTGCTGCACACACATACATGCACCCTACACGTGCACAATGACTGACAACGCCGAGTATCGGGCGTACGGAAAAGAAGTACACACATACACACTTAAATAATTATGGAAGCAAGTCTTAAAGAGAAATTACCCCAAGAGCGTACCGGACATTCCGGAAAATCCCTCCAAAATTGATAAAATCCACAGCTAAGCACTCCAAAATTTACAGCTAAGCACTATGATGAACCTAATTGTCACACTCATTAGTAAGCAACCACAATGTTATTCACAATACGAATTGCTACTTGGAACATTAATGGCTTAACGCCAAACAAACAGTAACTGGATCTACTTTTGAAAGTCAATAAAATTGATATTGCCCTGATATCAGAAACGCATCTCAATGATAGAAAAAGTTTTAAATTTGTTAACTACAATGTATATTGTACCACCCACCCAGATACCACGTCACACGGTGGCTCTGCAGTGATCATAAAAAATAATATAAAACACCATCTTCACAGTGAATTTTAAGAAGATTGGATACAGGCCACAACTGTAACATTCTACGAAAGAATGGGCCCCATAAATGTAAGCGCTACTTACTGATATACTTTGAAGTAGAATCCTCTCTCGACTGAATATAATATATGTGTGGTCAGAACCACACACCAATAATAGCAACTCAGCAATAACTAAACCATCCATACTTATATTATAAATGCGAATGCCTCTGTGTTTGTCCGATTTGGATGAAATTTAGGATAAAAGTAGTAAAAATGACTGGATCTAACATAGGCTACTTAGTTTTTCAAAAATCAACCTCTAAAGGGTTGAAATAGGGGATGAAAGTTTCTATAAAAAATCTACACCGCTTGACCGTTTGAAATGAATTTTGGCATATATATAGTTGATAATCCAAGATTAAACATAGACTGCTTTACTTTTTAAAAATCCACCACCGAGGGTTGCAATATACCGAAACAGCCAAGTAAAACACGCGGCGAAGCCGCCATCAGGCTGCTAGTTTAAATAAATTTATATAACCACAAGACGGACTGGGGATCATTTGCCAAATACCTTGAAAATGAAGTAGAAAACAACATTTTCTCGGCCAGGTCACCGTTAGTATATAGTCATTCATTAGTAATTTGAAAGTATACTATTCATATATTTGATAATACATATATATGTATATATTTGTATTATGTATATATTTATATATTTGTATTATGTATATATTTATATATTTGTATTATGTATATATTTATATTTATTTGTATCTATAAATATTATTTGTTTATTTTTGTGTAAGTCTATATATTTATAAGAACACCTCTGCACTTTTAGACCTGCAAAAGTATCACTCTCTCTCATAACCATAGGTTGACTGGAAGAAATCTCTGTCAGAGATAAGTTCACCTTTGCCAACAACATTGTAAAATTTTTATATTGATGTTTGTTACAAAGTGCAATAAAGGATATATACATTAGATTTGGAAGTCAAACTCAAAACAGAGGATAACATATATGATACCCTCATCTTTTACATAAAAATACAAGTTGCAGCATGGCGTGCTACACCAACTATAAACCAATTAACACAAAGAAATAACATATAATTACTAATACGGAGCAAATTGGCAGAGAAGCGGAAGCTTGTCTTCAGACAATTACATCTTACTCAATCGAATGCAGAAGGGCAATATATAACAGAACGTCGAGGGAACTTAAGGAACTACTGAAAAAAAATCTAAACGAAACACTCCAAAATGACTTATCTACTCTCTCATTCGCAAAAAAGATAATTACTCCCTGTGGTAAGTAACAAAAAACTTTAATAGGTCACAAAACCATGTACCACCATTAAGCAAAACCCCAAACGAACCGTGGGCAAGAAGTGGAGCTGAGTAAGCTGAAGAATTGTTTGCTGAAAACTTAGCCACCCACCGAACCCAGTTCATACACACCAACAAGACCAATTTTTTTTCGGAAAGTTTTGACATAATGGGTTGCTTCCCATTATGTTAAAACTTTCCGAAAAAAAATTACTATTTCGATTTAAACCAGTCCTAGAAGAGAACAAAATCATCCCGGATCATCAGTTTGTGATTCCGGGAAAACCACACTATAGTCGAACAAGTACATAGAGTTGTTCATAAAATCCTACCTGGAGCAAAGAAGATTTCAATTAAAATTCGAAGAACACTATTCAAAGTTACACTATATTAAAGCCTCAGTACCACAAGGGTCCGTATTAGGGCCTATACTTTATTCAATAAATACGGCAGACTTGCCTCAGACCTCTGATGTTGTTACGGCGACCTATGCAGACGATGCCGCATGTCTTGCAAATGATGCAGACCCTGGAAAAGCATCTCACAAGCTCCAAGTTCAGCTCGATAACATAAGGATGTGGTTTAAAAAATGGAAAATTAGACCTAGCGTACTCTAAATCTACACACGTGACGTTTGAGAAGAGGACGAAATCTTACCGATCAATAATACGGTAAAATATCTTGGCTTACATATAGACAGGAGGACAACTTAGGCAAGCCATATCAAGGCTAAAAGAAAAGAAGCTCAAAAAATGCAGTTCAAAAATTTGTCCTGGCTTTTAGGATGGCGATCCTGTCTCTCCCTCAGTAACAAACTGCTCAAATAACTGATAACTGCTGCAAAGCAATTATCAAACCGATTTGGACATATGGAATAGAACTGTGGGGATCTGCAAGTAACTCTAATTTAGAGATCCTCCAGAAATTTTAAGATGTTGTGCTATAAACAGTCTCCAATGCACACTGGTTCGTAAGAAATTCAGAAATACATATACGAGTACCTTGAAATACCAACTGTAAAAGAAGAAGTTAACACCTACATTTGAAAATACAATGCACAGCAACATATTGGTATTTTTTGGATCTTCACTAAAGAGACTCAAATATTTAGACCACACTAGAAGGAGCAATTCAATGGAATTGCACCAATAAACATACCACCCCAGAAATTATCTGATTATGGGTCATCACCTATTGCAGATCAACAGGGAAAAAAATAAATCATTGTTGAGGAGACTAATAACTAAGCCTCGGAACTGAACAGTCGTTTTACCATCCTACCATACCATACCACCTCATTTTTGATACAAGCTTTCGTCCCCTATTTCAATTCAACCCTTTAACTTAAGGTTGTATTTTGAAAAAAAAAACAACATATGTTTGACTCTATGTATATGTCGGAGAAACGCCACTCGGGCATCCAGAGTCCATTTTTACAAGGAAAATACTTGTTGATAGACACAAATAATGTTTATTTCAGTACAACGGCTCAGTACAGAATAACCTCTTTCATACAAAACACAAGTCTTTTTATAGGCAAACACCAGTTTAACATTTATAATAACAGTCATTTCCGTTAAAAGAAATAATTTAAACAATATTATAAAAAAATAGTTCAATATTACATATTAATATTATAACGAATTTTCCAATACTTTAAATAATTTATCTTTCACAAATTACAATTAGTTTAATAAACAATTTCATTATTTGCTAAGAAAGTTTAACATGGCGCCACTTAACAAGATACAAATAAAATTAAGATTATTTATTAGTTAAGACATTAAATTACAATTAGAATAATTATAATAATTTTAATTCTTTTTAATTCGAATAATGATTATTAAAGAATAATTAAATTTAAATAATTAAACATTAGATCAATTTTCAATATCTTCAAACTAAACATCAAAACAGTGTCCATTAAATATTAAATTTTAACATATAACGGTTTTGCAATTATAAATAATTATTTAAATAATAATTTTAAATATAACAATTATTTATAACAATAAAGTCATTACATAGTCATTTGCGCCCATATGTACGTACGCACCAGAGCGAAGAAAGTGGAAATATTAAATATTTCCACTCCTCGAGTGGAAATCAAACCCACAACCAGTCGTTTACAGTCACACGCTTGTGCCTCTGCGCGACGACTGGCCCCTATATTCATATTCCACTACAATTTACAAATCCCGCTTCTTTTTATCCCGTATATGATTCAAGCGCATGCCGAAATTGAACCCACACCATAAATAGCAGTGTCACCATACGTGTGTGCTATTTAAAGCACACATATAATTAATGGAACGAGTGTTCCCAAATTCTTTTATTAGTCTCATAAATCTTTAACACCAGTACAGTATATAATATGGATATTAGAGACATGTATAACGTCGACACTAATTATATTACATCATAGAAATAAATAATTTCACCATCATTTTACTAAAGTACATAGCATAAGAGAAAAGAACTTAGTATATAACATACCTCACAAGCAATCCCTGGACTGTACTTAAAAGCGTCTTTCTTGAGCAGTATGGTGGCGAGGCTCTCCTTGGGGAAGCCGTCGTTTGGCCCCTTCTTCAGCGCGTTCATCATGGTGAAGAACAGCAGGTCGAGCTTGTACACGCGGAACAGCGTCTCATCCTCACCTGACAATTGATTAGGCTATGAAATACTGTTTAGTAATTAGTGTAAGCAACTTCACGAATTTTCCCGTGTATCGGAATAGTCCCGTGTATTGGAGGACCCAGTACCAAGTGCCTGTCGACAAGCGGAGTTCAACACCGCACTCTGTTTTAAATACCTGAGTGAATAAATGACAATTTAAATATAATGATTGGGCCGAGTGGGAATCGAGCCCACAATCACCACTTTACAGTTCTGACATGTTGTCCTACTGCTACATAATGGATTCTAATTATAATAATTTACTAATAATTAAGAATAAAGCTATATTAAACTAAAAAAATATAGTTTTATTTTTTTTATCTCCTGTGTTTCAAAATGTATGCAGACTAAAACTTGTGCCACAGTACGGTGCTACCAAAATACACTTTCACCCCTCTTTTTGTAACATTCCATAGTAAAAAGGAAGACGCCATTCTGTTTTCGATTCCTTGGGGGAATAAATCATTATTGAATTATGTATTTTCATTTCTCTAGTCTGGCGAATGATACGAAGCGCAGCATTGAGATCCGTCATTTAGCACGTAAGATTTAAAATTCGAGTCAAAACTAAAGAATGGAGTTTTTTTACACAAGGTTCTCTTTGGTATGCAGAAATAAGCGTGAAGTAAAAAAATATGTACATAAATATATATTAATATTAATATAGACAGACATACTCACCAGCACGCAAACACATTTGCTGTATAAAATTCTGCACCTGCTGTACCTTTTCCGGCAAAACAAATATAGGGGGTAGGACTTTAGATTTTTGGTCTTGTAGTTTCAAGTAATCTATAATATTGGCCAGGATCTGCATGTAGTTGGCGCGAGGGAGGCTCTCGTCCGGCATGTCCAGCCCAAACTCCTTTGCACCCAATTTCATGTCATACGAGTATCCAACGGGAGGTGGACCTATGATTTGGAATTCAAAAAATAAATGCTCATATTTTTGTTACCAATGTATTTTTTATCTTCACGCATTTTCCAGCATAGCGGAGGTGTCAGAGAAGACCTAGTGTTACACTATATACTCCACTTTCCTCTCTAAATGGCCATAGCATGTTAAGAGGTGAAACTGAACGCCACACTGTTTCCGGCAGCAATATGCCTTTCAACATCCATATCATCTTCCATCTCTGCTAAACATAATTCCAATATATACCACCTCATTCACTTATTCTAATATCTTTCTATTAACCATGATCTTGTATTCCATTCTTTCTTCGTCTTTTTTAAACACCAAAATCTTAGTTTTGCTCGCATTCAGATTTAGACCATTATTTTAGCACCTGTCTTTCAGGATGGTGACCAAAGCCTGTAAATCTCATTCTGATGATGCAATAAGCACTGCATCATCTGCGTACAAAAGGCAGTTTACCTTCAAGTCACCCACTTTTACACCCATATCGCTTTGTTTCACTCCTTGGAGACAAAGTTACTATAAAATTTCCTCTGCTTTGTTTAGCTTCTATGAAGCTGGAAACTTACTTATATTGTATTATTTTCTAACATATACATGTTGCTAAAAAAGCCTTACCAGGATTAATAATTTCATGGTATGTGTCCTTTATACCATCTTTAATGTTAAATCGCAACACAGTACTCTCTCCTATGATGTAGTTCTGGTCTACTTTACAGTAGCTGTTCACATCCATCACATAGATATCCATAGTTATGAGACCTTTAATATATTAAGTATCCTTACATTAATAGTAAATTAAAATAAGTTAACTTTAAGAAAGTTTTTTAGTAATTGCACATAATATAATAAGTCACTCTAAAAAATTAATAAACTTACTGTTAGTGACAACTCTAGCATTCACCATGTTCATAATATCGGTTCTTTCTAGTTCTTTATATTCTAGAAATTCTTTTTCAGCATTTTCTATGACACTAATCGGTACACCTTGAGACGTGAACTTTTTATCAGTACTTTTAAGCTTTTGTTTCAATTTAAGAGCCATGTTTTCATACTTTGCTTTCTCTGAACTCGACATAGCCTTATAGAAAAAAACATTGAAATCATTAAATTACTTTTATAAATAATTCTTATATTATACACAGAGGATTATCATTATAAATTTTGTATATTTATTAGAATTATTGTAACATTTCGTATTTAAAGTCATTGTTAGTCCATTTACTTTATGTGTTATTACATTATTATACATTTACTTTATTTTTCAGCTCAGGTACCTTAGACAATGCACTGCATTAAGTTCTGCCTGTTAATGCGCAACGTTTCAATATCGGTGGTAAAATGAGAAACAGAGTGTCTTAATAGTACGTTCTCTCCGACTACACTGCTATGCCGGAAAAAAATGAAACATCTCAACTAAAGAAAATAATGTAATACAAACACTTAAGAGCATATATTTTCTTTTTAGTTATAATGTGTTCATAATTAAATTAAATTTATTATGATATTTCATCAAAAAGTAAATTACCCGCCACACTGGATCTGCTGCGTTAATAGCTCCATTGATATGATCATATATTATGCCCTTTTTCTTTTGCTCCTCTCTAAAATCGGCGGTAAATAACATGAAAGCATTTTTTACTCCTTTTTTAGACATCTTCACGTAGCAATTAAGCTAATTCCAGCCAGAAGTTTCAGTGAAAAATAAACCTGAATTTTAGTCGTTACACTTTTGACACTGTCATTTGGCACTTGACCACATAATAATAACATAATCTATGCAATTGACACTTAGCTCAAATAATGACAATAATTGAATAGTTGCTATTCTTGAAAATTTTACAATAAAGAATATTGATTTTTCACAAATCAAACAAATTAGCTCTAAAATCTAATGTAAATTAAACAAGCTAATGACTAATTATTTCTAACAGAATATGGCATTCTAATTCTGTAAACATGCAGACTTAAGAGCATACAGTACTGTTCGTTTATTTTTAATTTTATTTCTTTAATTTTTACACTACCTACAAAATATGTTCAATTTATTTTTTGTTTTATATTTAATTACCTTTTAAATTAATATATTTTGTTAGTTTACAGTTTATGACAATTGCAACATTTTGTTACATTCATAACATCATGGCAATATAGTGTTTAGTACGGGTTGACGTGACGGAGAAGTGATGTCTAAGTAGGGAATAAATTGACGGATCGCGATTCATGGTGGTGACGGTCGTGCAAACAGGCTACTGTGCAACTCGATGTATTTTGACTTAACCCAGTGTTATATTTCTATAATTTGTGAAGCAATTCTAAAGCAATTGTGACAATTATAATTTCAATATATACTTTATTTTGTTCAACCTCTAGGAGAATCTTGAGTGACAAGTTTTTTTAGTCACTCATAATTCATATACGAAGACTGCCTAAAGATTGATCTTGAATCAAGGTAAGCAAATTATTTACATGTTCGTTTTTTATTATATGTACTCTTTATTTTCTTAATTTACTAATTCAAACTAAGTTATATCGCGGTGTGTGTTTTTCTCAATTATTCGTAATGTTTACAAGTAAAACATTTTTATGATAATATCATGTTTTATGTTAATAAAACGCATATTTGAATGTTAAACAACATAAAAACATATATTTTAAATATCATATCCCTAATCATTAATTGAAATTTAAAAAGGATTATATTTATATTTTATCAACTAAATTATGCTTATCTTATATTTTATGCAATGCTTTTTTTAAAAAAAGTTTGTATGATTATTAATAATCTTGAATAAATGATTATTTTACACATAAAAAATGTGTCATGTTTAGAATTGTTTCTAAAATCAATATTGCTTATTTCAGACACATTGTTCATCAACTTTGTTTGTTATTACAACAAAGTTTACTAATATTTCCTTGCCAAATTCTTTCAAAACCTAAATTGCATTTTAATACTGATGAAATAAATAATCTTAATAAGTAAAAAATAATCTATGTTTTGTAATAATATAATTCAATAGAGAAAATTGTTATTCTTTTATTTAATACCTTACATATTAAATTTAGATCATTAATTTTAAAATGTAATTAATTATTTAGTAGAAAATATATTTTATATCACTTAACAAACAATGTTGATTGTGGGTGGAAAGCGAAAAGTAAACCTGCTTTTGCTTTATATATTTCATAAAAAATATATTTTTATAAGAACTGTACTTTTTTTTATCTAAGGTTGCATATTTCAATGTATTCATTGTATTCTTAATTAATTATACTTGTCATTCTACTATTATGGGCCTGCAAGGGGGACAAGTCATCAGTCAATGCAATAAATAGTATATTCTATTTATATACACACTTCATCAGGGACATTAAGATTTTTTACACTGTAAACAGGATTGTTTCTGATGACTAATTTATTTTATTCAGTATGTCTTATAAAAAGTATCTTCTAAAAAAAAATAAAGTTTGTATACTATAACAATTTGTGTTTTTATAAAATTGATATTTTAGGGACTTATAATTTATATTTTTTATTTTTTTATATGTATATGTATATAATAAAATACTAAATACTGTTATATTGAAAATTAAATACACAAAAATTCAAAACATTAATGAAGACTAATGTGTTATGGAACCATTCAAAATAGTTAGTATTTTAAAAAATACTGCACATTTTTATTTCTTCTTATGCATTTCATCCATATATAGAAATGGGTGGAGTCACGTAATAACTGTCTGCATTGCCAAATTTTGAAACTGAACCATAGTTATGTCAATGTAGTGTAGTGTAGCAAACTCAAAACCAAATTGACAAAACAAAAAAATGTATAAATACTTATAATAGTTTTTTTCCAAGAGGTATTTGAACCCACTGCCATATTGTGCTTAGTCACGCACTTGCTACAGATTCAAGACTGATTTACAATGATATCAAATTATTGAGTATAGCTGAAATTATTGAGTATGTCATTTCTTATTGTAGCTTTACATTTTTACCCACATAGCAGGATATTCGGAGAGAACCTAGTGTTCGAAATCTAGTCATTATGTGTTGAATAGTAATAAAACGTAAACATAATGACACACTTCATCTTAGCAACCGAGGCAGAGAAATGAAAATAATTTAAATATTTATTTCACTCAAGTTGGAATCGAACCTACAACTAATTGCGTTAACACTCAGATACTGTCCCACTGCGCTACGATGGTCTTAAGTTACAATTGACATAGTGATATTTAACTATTATTCATATATTGCAACAATTCTTATAATAAAACTTTATAGTATTGATCGTGGGAAAATAACTACTGTTTACGATTATAGACATGTATTTATACAGAAAGAGGGTGTTACGCTTCGATTCCTCACAAGATGATTGACCTCGTGACACTCGTTACTAGATATGTCGTGTTTTAAAATACCTTTGAATAATTTATTAATATCATTTGAAAATAACTTATGAACTATCAGGACCTTAAATATAATTATATCAACTATTTATAGGCACATGGTATTTTAGACATGAAATGACATTCAGAGGCAGTCATGATGTAGTGCGAGTGACTGTGAACACGATTCATTATAGGTTCGATTCCACTCGGGGATTATATTTAAATTACCCTCATTTCTCCACTCTGGTGAGACGAAGAGCGGCGTTGAATTCTGGCTCCCAACCAGCAGCCCCGATTTTAGCGCGGAAAATGCAGTCTCTCTGGCCTTGACATTACATGCTCTATACCTCCCCTAATATATATATTTTTTCTTTATATAAAAAAAATAAAGTAATGAGAAAATAGTAATTGTAATGAGAAATACAAGGTTAGCACTTGTTATATATTTATTTAAATTAAGCATTTCCCTGTTTGATAAGGACACTTGAGTACACCTTTATCAATTCAAACAGTATTAGTCACATTTGATTATCGTAATTATTTAGATGTTTTAGTATTCATTTAAACATTTAATACGTTATATTAACTATTAAATTGGAATGTCGTGGTTTTGTTTATTTAGCCATACTTATTGTTTATTTATTAAATATATACATATATACATATTATCACAGTAAGAGAGCTGTAATCTAAAACGCATTCGATTCGATTTGAAACAGTATTTTTATTTTATTACAATAAAATATTTTTTGATTGTATGTAATTTTCCCATATATCAACGAGAAACTGAATGTTTTCTCCTTTCTCACCAAACAGGGACGTTACGCGTAGTCTGCGTACTAGATTAACATGCTGTATATTAAAAATGTATTTATTTTTTAAAGCGGGATTCGAATCCGCATCGCTTACGTTTAATTTGACTCATCCGACTTGTGGTCTACATTTTTGTATTAATTTATTATACATACAAGCCGTTAACCGCGGCTTTGCTCCCGTGATCAATGCTACTTAATAATAAGTTAATCATACATGGTTCGTATAATGCTTCCTCAATATACGATCGGTATAAAATCTATTCAAAAGTATTGTATCAACCAATAGATCCTACACTCGTCACTAAGGCTCCCTCTCTGTATTTAACTATCATCGTTAAAACAACCATAACATAACATCCCTATGTTACGACGTGAGGAAAGGACAAACAAAAACACATTTAGCCATTTATTATATTAGTATGAGTAAATTATAAATTCATTAAGTTTGTGACCTATTTTTCTTACTATGTTTATTTTTGGAGATTTTGAAAGTAAAAACACATCATTAATATATATGGCTGTCGTTTGTCACTAAATTATGACTCATTTATATTTAGCAATACAAAGTTAGTATGTTGCGTAAAGCGATATCTTGCTATCATATTGTGATATATATTAATTTGATAAGACCAGAATTATATCTGAGCACCTAGTGTTAAGACACTCCGTTCCCCTCTTTCCGCCGAATTCAGAGGCGTTGCGTGTTAAGTGGCGGAACTTAACGCCGCGCTTTGCCTCGGATACCAGAGCTAAGATGTTTTGTTCTAACCATTTATTTTTCAGTTAATATTTTTTTTTTTTTTCATAGACTTTCATATATTATTGGCCAAAATAGTAATAAAAAAGTACTTAAGACGCCACGCTAATTACACCTTAATATCATTCAATGAATTTGCATCATATCCTATTATTGTTTTATTTCAGGGTTATAACAATTTCAGTGTTGTAATCTCTTGAAGGTGTTTTGCATTTCAGTCTAGAGCTTAGCAAACAATAGATATGTTATATATATTTCCCGTAAAAGGCGTGCATAAGTCGATAAAAAATGCATATTTTTAGGCACACATTTATAATTTGGGGCTAGTGGTGGCGCAGTGGCACATACGTGTGACTGTAAACGATTGGTTGTGGGTTCGATTCCCACTCGAGTAGAAATATTTAATTTTTTCATTTTCTTCGCTCTGGTATCGAGGCAAAGTGCGGCGTTAAGTTCCGCCTTTTAACACGCAATGCCTCCAAAAATCGGCGGAAAATGGGGAACGGAGTGTCATAACACTAGATTCCCTCTGTCTACTCTGCTGTGTGCGGGTAGCGTGAAGCTAAAAAAGAAATTAATTTTTAGTAGTGGTAAATTCTGTTTTTATATTATTAAAATATATTTTTTTGGTTGATGTGATTAATTATTTGTTAGTCCTACGAATATTACAACTCTTATTGGTTTTTAGTATTTAAAAATATATGTATACGTGTACTTAGACTCATCAACCGATTCACGCCTGCTATGGATTTAAATTAATACGTCTCATATGAAAAAAAAAAAACATATGGCTTCGGCGTGCCAGTTTTATATACAATTTCGTATTTTTAATTAACGCTATTTAAATTGATGATTCTGAGAACGAAGCCAAATGAAAACTGCAGCGAGCTCCGTTACACGTGGCAGGTACCCATCAAGTTGGGAAAAATTAATAAATCAATACACGATGCGACGTCTGCTGTCTCACGTGAGCGTGCTCCACCTAAATATACCAAAACAGCTTAAATGGTAATCGATACTTCAATGTTTTTTAACGAGTAACCAGTTTGGTTTGATAGATTTGTCATTGCGAAGATGAAATGTGTGCAAGGAATATGAATCTTTACATAGCGACAGTCTTGCATAATCAAGTACACGTTTACGGTATGTACGTAAATATTAAAAATTAGTAATCCGCTTGCGACTTCGCCTGCATAAACTTACCAAACAAATTGTTCAAACTTATAATTTCAATTTTTAAACTCTTTTATTTAATGCACCAATTGTCATAAAATGAACACTTTATAATATTTAGTTGGGAAATTTACAAAAAATATTATAGTCAAAACTACATTTAAATCGGTTCAGCCATGTGCCACTGCTGATTTAGCATGCACAAACGTATAGATGGACATACAAACAAACGAAAAAAATAAATCATTGCTTTGAGTTCACTAATAAGTTTTTTCAATAATTATTTTTCTCTTATATCTTTCATGTGCAGACAACAATCAGTGATATTTTTATTATATGTTTAAATATACTTAGGTGTTCTTGAATTTGAAATGTACCGTTTACATTTACATAAGTAGTTCGTCATTACTCGGTAACAGGACCGTCTGAGTGGGTACTGCTCCTTGTAAGTTTAGTACACGGCGCGGCGCACCCCAAATATAACAGCGCCTGTTAAATTAGACACTCGTGTTATATTTATGTTACTTTAAAAACCCTAAAGCGTACTAATAGGACTTCATAAAAACGAGAAGATTTAACTTATGTAAAATAATTCATGTCAAAATTTCAAAATATAGAGGTTTCACGATGTTTACTTTGTTGGTTTCTATATATTTTAAATGAATCTATTTTTAAATTAATTATTTGCTCATATTTCTTCCTATTCCAAATTGAATTAGATTTTCATTCAAAATGAGAGACACAATAAGATCGTGTAGTCAAAATGAAGTAGGGCCTACATAAAAGAATTTTAAGCACGATCATAATAGAAAATATCGTAGTCCTGACAGCTGAATGGCGACGGTCGCATATCATCTTTATGAGGGCTCCGGCGGCGGCGGCGCTTACGTGCACTGTGATTATGTAGATAAACTGGCTCAGATAAAGACCGCGAACATAACTATTACCAAAAGCCGGTAATTGTACCTCAATAAGTGAATTATCATGAGTTTAGAAATTACATGAAAATAAAAAAATATGTATGTATGTAGCAGTAAGAAATATATGTAATAGAATAATAGTAATAACTGGACTCTCTTGGGGTATATTCTTTAAGCCTTAGGTAGGTTAACTAAGGTTTTAAGTACTGAAATTGTAAACAAAAAAATTGTATTGCATAAGATAAAACAAGAATCATGTTAAAAAAAGGTACAGACCAAGTCAGTCGTGGCCAGTGGCACGAACGTGTGACTGTAAACGACTGGTTGTGGGTTCGATCCCCACTCGAGGAGTGGAAATTCCATTTTCTTCGCTCTGGTGTCGAGGTAAAAGCGCGGCGTTAAGTTCCGCCACTTAACACGCAATGCCTCCGAATTCGGCGGTGCGTGGGGAACGGAGTGTCTTAACACTAGGTTCCCTCTGCCTACCCTGCTGTGTGCGGGATGCAGAGTGAAGCTAAAAAAAAAGAAATTCTTTGAATAATGTCATTTTATGTGATAATATATTTACAGTCGACATTCATAATTCGTAACATATGAATAAAGAATTAAAATATTCAACATATTTTAAGTGATAGAGTATGAGTTTGAGACATCCTTAATCCTTAGTATATTTTTTCTAAGCTGATCGTAAAATAGCTTCTGTAACAAGTGATATCCTTTACGTATTACTAAAAACCTTATGTGTTTATTAAAAACCTCCGGAAACATATTTTTAAATTAATTTTATGATTATTAATATAGTATTGTTTAGTTAATAACTTTAGTTAGAACAACGATCGTAAATGTTATTGTATAGATTTTATCACATTTTTAATTATCTGTAACTTTCCTTTAATGCCTTTCAGAATATTTAAAAAGCGTAGTTCCGGTGGTGTGTTTGCTTATAATAATATTCATTTTAATATATAATGATAGTTTAGCAATACATGACAACAACTATACTGTGTACTTTATTAAAAAACAAGCTTATTGTAAGTAATAAAATTGTAACTTAGTGAGATAATGTATATATGCTTTTTATTAAAATTTAAATAAATTATAGTAATTTAAGGGTTCATGCGATTACCCGCATAACAGGGCATTTATAGAGAACATAGAGTTAAGACACTCCGTTAACCAAATGGAGAGATAGCGTGCTGACTGGCTAAGTTCAACGCGGCCGCAGTTTATTTTAAACATAAAGAATACGGGTTCGAATCCCGCTGCGTTCAAATTTTTAATACTTTTAGAAAACTTACAATTTTTTTTCAATTTTCCTGAGTGTGGAATAACACTTTAAAAATGTTTAAAAGTATTTTATACATTTTCTAAATATCTTTTTCATAAAGAATAAAGCGAAATATTATGCATAGAACGTAAAAGTAATGGGTTCAAATCTCACTGTGTGTCACAGAGTTTATCATCCGGAAAATGAACAAACGTAATTAAAAATTACAAACACTTGTTACTTTGTGTAACAAAAGTAAGGAGCAGGAAAAACGTAAAAATGAGATAGTATATTTTAATTAGACGAGGCAAAAAACGAGATTAGCATTTGGATGCAAATAATTTAAAAGGAAACCGGACTGCTTGAGCACTTTGGTGAGTTTGCTTTGTGACGGCTTCCGTTCTAATTTCCTATAGCGTTTCGTCATATCATTAAATATAAATAGTTTTATTGAGTTGCCTCTACGCGACTGTCTGTTTGTTTTGGACACCAAATTTATAACGCGCGCTCGCTTTCATATCAAAGCCCTCATTTTCGTCTACTCTTTAAGCCGCCTGTCATTCATAATTATTATTTTTGTATTGTAGCACAATATACAAGATTTCTATTTTACAGATTCAATATTAAATATATAGTCATTAAAATTGAAACTATACTTAACGCATAGATAATGCTATCAAAAACTTCGACAGTTTTAAAGAAATAAATTGAATATGTAGTATTTTTTTACGTTTTCACAAAACTACTGCCTTTTTTTGCAAAATAGACAAAGATAACCTTGTATCAAGACACAGTATATATTTTGTATGTTGTCACAGTATATATTTATAGTGCACCCATTGATGATACAGGTTTCTCAAAAGTATATATTTTGTTTTAGGTAGTCGAACCCGGTAGCAATGTCGTAGTCGGGTAGTAGAAGGATGCACCGTTCATGATGAAGCTCTATCCCAGCGGGCCCTCGGGTGTCAATGGCCTGTTTATGATGTACCTGTCCAAATGGAAACGCGTCACCGTGGTCCTGCTGCTGGTGTGGATCATCGTCACCTACCTGGTGATATCGCCGCTCAGGTCAGACTTTATTTATAATAGGTATAGTTGGTATCACCATTGATTATATTAATTAATTAGTTACATTGCCTGATATGTGGCCAAACACGATAAACTGATGTCTTGACTTGAATTAAAGGTATCGGATTATAACAGGTTTGTAGAGATTTAATAAATATTTAATAACAATGTTTAAAAAGTAATTAATAAGTAGCATTCTCTCTTGCCAAACGATTGTTCGTAGAATAATATTTGGCCAGCCGAAATTATACAACAAAAATATGTTGTAATAAGGCGTATAAGAATTTCGACGCAGCTGATAGTAGAACGCATGGCTCAGCGGTGATAGCACCTGGACGGTACTCAGGAGGCGCGATTCCCACTGCGTTCAAATTTTTATAAGTTTTCTAAATGTCTTTTTCAATTTTCGTAAGTGTGGTATAACACTTTAAAAATGTTTAAAAAGAAGTATAGATTATTTGTAATTTTATATTAAGAACTTAATTTTAAAAATGCAAATAATTAAAAATCATAACTAGTCCATTATTTATTTATGTCATCAATATTTTAGTAAATAAATAAACTTTAATTGATGTTAATAATGACTTGATTGCGTCCGGTATTGGATTTAATACTAGAGGAAATGGTTGACATTAAAATATTTCAGTTTAATTGACGCAGTTAGTGTTAGGCGAGGTTCTGCAACATTTACATAATTTGGCTGAATGTTCTCTATTAGACTCTTTATTCTTACTCTCCGTAATTCTGAACAGAAGAAAATGCAGCAGAGTAACAGCACTCTTTGTTTATAAATTTTATTTTTATATAATACAACTTTGCGTTTCAGGATACGGCATTAACTGCCAGGTTTATGTAGCGAGATGGTTAATAAAAGTTTTAATTAACACTAAGCTCACAAGATACGGTTAAATTTCAACTTTACGGTGTTAGCTTTATAGTATAAGCCACGAAACATTGAAAATATTACTTAGGAATTTAGTATGTTGCAATCTAACCTACGATGGTGCATGGAGCCGTGTGGTGTCACTGGATAGCGTGTCAGATCCTATCATGTATACCTACGTAACATGATTATATCCTTTAGGTAATAAATGCGCCTGCCATTACTCGCGTCCTTGTCATATCATCGGACTTATGTCAATATTTCGTTCACAGCGACATTATAAGGAAATTAAAATAAAATACGATATATTGTGAATGAATATGTTAAAGTTTTATAATTTTTATGCATTTATATATTTTGCATGCGTGTGGAAAATTTTATTTAAGATTACAATAATCTTCCGTATCATGTAGCATAAGCAAAGGACCTAGGGGTTCGTTACTTCATTTATTTTCCACTCATTTAGAGATTATTATTGTTATTGCCACTAATAAATCTTTAAATTATTGATTTGGAATAAAGAAAGAAGTCCCGCGGAGTATTTTGGTTTGGTTATTTTTTAGGTGGGAGAAGTGAATGCCACTTCTGTGTACTTGTGTCCGATTGACTAATGAAAATGAAACATGTATCTTGTTGTTTGAATAAGATAATTTAACTTTGTCTATGGACCCAGCGTTACGCCACGCTTAACCAAACCATACTATAGTAGGCATCGTTTATTAATCACATTGTTTTTGCAATATTCTATTTTTTTTTCGTTTCTAACATGTCACAAACGTTTACACAACACTTTTTCCACTAACTATTTTTATTTATTTAGAATACATTAATTTGTGTGTGGTTATTCATTAACATCACACGCCTTCATCGTAATTCGCATGAACACATCGAAATAGGCCGTAATAAGTAGTGCACACTTGCAGGTCGTGCACAATTTGACTTGGCTTCATCCTCTACTTAACTTATGAAGCTAGTTGGATAGCTTCCAAAACGTATTTAAACCAATAATCGACAGTTTCTTTTCATGCACATCGTGCATAAATACTTCTATCGTGTACATACTTAAGTGTATTTCTTTCTGCCGTATAAAGGCACAATGAGACGGAGACAATCTAATACTAAAATACCTAAGTCTTCACTTGCTCATATATAATACTAGTGGCCCGCTCGCAGCTTCGCCTGCGTGAACTACACGACTATTCTCTACTATATTATGCATGTATTATTCATATAAACCTTCATTTTGAATCATTCTCATTAAAACAAACCGCATCAAAATCCGTTGCGTAGTTTTGGAGATCTAAGTATATATACATACAGATGCCGGAAGCGATTTTGCTTTATACTATGTAAAGATATGTGATATAATCAGTTTTATTTTTTCCCATCGAATGTTGAACTAACTACCCGTGTTATAATTAAAAAATGTATAACTGATCTTCTATCTCTATTGCACATTTTGCATTAAATCGCAGAAGACATGCTGTATTTAATACCAACATTAGTGGAATTAGTGGGCGCGGCCTGCCCTACCCGTCAGTTAAACCATAGGTAGTGTTGTGTTCAGTTGGAAATTTACTTATAACGAAGAAGTAATATGTGTCAAAACGGAGTGTCTTGGCACTAAGTGCTCTCTGAATGCATAGTCAGATCAACGCAAGCAAGAGAACCTCGTATCAGCAAGCGTATTTTAATTAAATTAAAATGTAATTTTGCATATTACTAAAATGATGACGTGAAACAATGCGCAAATATGCTTTAATGGGTCTGTAGTTGAGGTCAACAGTGGCGCTGAAATGAAACCGGCCGGCCGGCGTCTGCAGCATGAGTGTGCCTAGCCAATGGGGTTCAGCGCTAAAATTTATGTTACACACATACCTATATTACTACTTATGGTTTATCAATTTGTTTAGTAAGATAATATCAACCGACTATATTACAAATTTAATATTACTCATATGGCATATCTCACCTATTCTATATGACAATCGACAGAGAATATTATCTGAATTATGTAATGTACTTTTTAACAGTCAGGAAGTCAGAGAGAACCTAGTGTCAACACTCCATACTTCACTTTCTGCCCGAAATAAAGACCTTGCATATTGGGCGGTGAAATCCAACACCACGCTTTGTATTAGGAGCTAGAGTAGCAAAATAAAAATAATTTAGATATAATAATTTCTCTCTTTTACCTACCCTGCGGTGTACGGGATACAGCGTGAAGCTGAAAAAAAATATTCTCGGAGTGATTATCAAATCCACAATCAATCGCGTTTATACCCAGACGCTCTCCCACTACACCACGATAGTAATAAGTTTTCAATTATGCAAATTTCGTCGACGAGGTTATTAGGAAGCGTTTAAAATTTAATTCGCAATATTGGATATAACGAGTGTCGCGACGAGACGGGCGGCCGCGCATTGTTGCCGAGCGCCCGCTCCTACACGAGGCGGCTGACGGCTGACGGCTGAGACCAAGTTTTGCCATTCAAAGATTTTTTCAGTATTAAACTTGCATTTCAGAAGTCTACGTACACTTTGTATGGCGTGCAACCCTTTCAGAAGCTCCATTCACTTAAATTTATAACTATTTCAATATGTCATTATAAAAGTACATAATGGTTACTTTGTTAAAATTTTAACCTATGTATTTTTTTTTTTATTTATGTATTTACCATGTTTATTTACGTCGTATTTAGATTTGTAAGCACCAACTGATAGTAGGCCGTTTTCCGCCGTAATAAAATAATTATAAATTTCCTAAATACTAGTTTAGCTTTATTGGTCTCATTTACATATGTCGGTTTGTGTACGATACGTTTATATAATAGGTATATTTAATAGGTATTTTATTTTATAAATTCTATTGGGAAATAATATCCGAGTACACATTTCATATGATTCACGATGGTTTCGATTATGAATGTTTATCATTTTTCATCTTACTATTAGCCTAACTTTAAACATTAGTAGAAAAAAAAGGGAATATTTTAACATTTTTTTAAGAGTTATTCAGACTTAGGTCAATTTTTTTTAGAAAACGTTCATTTTTTTAATATTTGTAAAAATTTCTTTGTAGAAGTTGATAAATTATAGTAATAAACAATAACTTATAGTAAGATTATAAAAATATCGATGCAGCCAGATGTAGAGCGCATGGTTTAGCGGTCTGAGCGCTTGGACGGTGACCAAAACAGCTTCAGATCCCGCTACTTTTTAAATGTTATGTTTTCTAAACATTTTTGTCATATTGTGTTGACACTAGGCCCTTGGCCCTTTGAATATCCCGCTAAGCGGGAAAAAAGCCTGCTGCTACACATATATTTTCACAATTTCCTCTTTATATTCGTTAAAGAAAAACAGTCAACTTCCTTCCAGTCGCTACAACCGGCTTATCACCAACAAAGTCATAACAAATAATAACAATAATATTGGCTATATAACGGTAACGGTTGTGCTAATGAATTTGCATTTTATGATGCATTTAAGATTTACACACCGTGTTCGTTTCGATTATATGTTATGTGTATATAAAATACTTATTACTTTACTTGAATGATTTTTTACTTTTTATATAATAAATACCTACTACCTGTCTGTATAGATTTTTATTTACACATTTCAAAGATAGGGTATATTTCAAAGATAGGGTCATAGGTACAGAATATAAAGCTATGAACTGCTTCAGCGGGGAAATGATAATAATGGAATCGAACCCACAAACGTCGGTTTTATAGTCTTCACCGCGATGTCCTCAATCCCAATTCTTAATAATCAGTCCATCTAAAAGTAATTCTTTCCGAAGGGATACTTTTACAGATACTTTTTTGTTTTACCAGATAAGTAAATCAAATATATTTAAGATATGAACTTTGATGTGAGTAGGATTCAAACTGAAAAATACAAAAAAACGTATAAAAATTTGAACGCAGCGGGATTCGAACCCGCGCCTCCTGAATACCGTTCAGGCGCTCTCACCACTGAGCCATGCGTTCTACTAGCCGCTGCGTCGAAATTCTTATACGCTTTATTACAACTAATTTTTGTTGTTGGCATTTCTGTAGAGAGATTTTTACAAATTTCTGCCACCCAAAGAATATTCTACGAACAATTGTTTGGCAAGAGAATGCTATTTAATAAAAAATTCAACGCAGCGAGATTCGAACCCGCGCCTCCTGTATACGTATAATACGAATAATAATAAAATTTTTATACGTTTTCTAAATGTCTTTTTCAATTTTCCTTAGTATGGAATAACACTTTAAAAATGTTTAAAAGGATTCAAACTTTTAATCATTGCATGCATTCACACACGTACCAATCTTCTTGTTCAACAATTCACTAGACAATTATCTTGCGGATATTTTTAATTTACAAAAAAAAAACAATAACACATATTCGCATCAGAAATTCGCTGCTCACAATGACTATAAACTTGTACAATACCTATATTGAAACCGATTGTAAAATAAATCAATAATTTCATCGAGTTTATTATTTCAGAACGGTGTACGAACATATTACTTTATTTTGTATTATACTTTTATTTAGTAGCAAAGTGTGAATCATAGTTCACATTTTAACACTCAGAAAAGACATGAAATATATCCCAAATTGTAAATAGACTAATGTAGTTGGATTTGAACCCGCGTATCTTTGTCTGTTGTGAAACTCCAATTTTAATTCTAATCAAACTACGTTGTAAATTCATTGTTACATAATTCCAAAAAAATACTTGTTATATGACGGCAGAAATTACTAAAAAATGTTTATTTGTACGAGTCAATCTTGTTAATTAATTAAGATATATTTGCGTGAACTCAAAACGTTGCGTGAACGTGCAAATTCCAATATTTTTAAATTGGTTACACATCATATTTAAAAACAAAAGAAAAGAATTTGGTCATCAATAGAAAAATCTCTACACGGAAAATCGCGTAAAATAATACATAAATATGTTACTAGGTCACACCAAAGGCTATGTGTATATAAACAGAAATATTTAATAGTGTCGGTGTATAAAACAAAGCTATTGCATGTTCAGATGCGAGGGCAGCTCAGAAGAAACGGCCGACTTTCAAGAGAGATTAAAAACAGTATCGCTGCAGCTGGAGTCTCTGAAGCAACAGCACAGCAACCTCATCGCACAAATAAAGAAGTCCTCCGGGTGAGTGTTTCACCTCCGGCTTACTTTGCTTTGCCACAAATGAATTCTTACTCAAAGCCTCTAGCAAAGAGTACGTATGTGTGGGTACTTTGTGATATTTTTTTGACTCTTTTGCGTGTTATAACATTTTTTAATATAACTTGAAATCTTTTTTACTGAAGATAAAGTTGATGTTTTTGTGTAGAGTTTTTATTAATAACACCAGATTTTTCATAATGATTTTATTGAAAAAGAATTGTACTCATCTGAAGTATGAAGTGTCGTAACATTTGTAAATATTGTTGGGTGTAATGATGCGTTTTTTCTGTATATTTAGTGTAAACCTTAACGACATAGATACGTCGGCGCTGCTCCACGACGGCGGCGGCCCCTCCGAGGAGTACGAGACGCTGCGCCGTCGCGTCTACTCCAACACGCAGGAGCTCTGGTACTTTGTCAACCACGAGCTCACCAAGCTTATCAATGATGACGTACAGCCGGATAAGATTAAGTCTATCTTGGATCAAGTTGCGGACAGGAAAAGGTAATTTAGATCATTTTATAATGTAATTGAAAACATTAATGTAGCATATTGTAGGCAATGGTTGTGGGATCATATCCTATTTGGAGCTCTATCTTATGTATATGGAAAGATTATGTGTACTAACAAATTAACATTTGGCGGGTCGCGTAGTATTATTAAACGGGCCGCATCTAGCCTGAGGACGCGGGTTGCGTACCCCTGGTATAGTCATAGTGTAACTAGGTTTAAAGATACAAGGCACAAAAATTGAACATGAGCTTATTGCATTTCATATAGTGTGAGCTACGTTACGTTAGTAAACTTGAGTCACATTTGCAAATAATATCTAGTTACGTTTCCAAGTTCCTTTTTAGTCGCTATACTTAGTCCTATACAAAGCATAGGACACTGTCAAGTCGAGTTACGAACAAACTTGTTCTTACTAACCACGTTGAAGCAATTATGCACTTTAACTGTATAGTGAGAAGGTTGATATTAGAATAGTGGAGTGTTTTCCTAAGGTTCGCGTACTTTAATAATTTAATTCGATTATCATAGGAAATACGTTACGGTTGACAATGTATTCGTATGTACTCGTACATGACGTGAAATACATACATATTTCACAGCGTGTAGCGTGTAGCGTATAGCGTGTCTACACGCTACCTTTGTGCATGCCGGAGTTAACCTAGTGACAAATGACTTGTTACTTGTAGATAGGGTTATAGTATTTACTTCTATTTATATCTGTACTATAAAAATAGTAAAAATAAAATATTTCTGTAATGTGTAATTGATGTAAAGAATAGAACACTTAGTGTAGAACCATAAAATACCATTTTGAAATAAAACTATTTTTAACCGGATTAATGGCGTATTTTAATAATTACTTAGTAATTATTAGTATTCGTAAAAACATTTTTAAAAAACCCGACGTGTGAACACTTTACAGTAGTTCGTGGTCACGGATAGTGTGAGTCTACCCGTGACCACGGACTCCTTATTACTATTTTCTTTTACTTATATATTTCGAATACCAATAATATGCGATTAATCCTATCAAAAATTGCTTTATTTTAAAATGTGTAACAATTGCGAAAACAAAAGATCTTATTATTAAAAGACCAGACTAAGATATAAGGTAATAGCGCCTTAACAAAAGTTTTCAACGTGATAGATATTTTGGTGAAAAGGATCATTAAGTTCACGCGAACGAAGTTACGAGCAGCTACTAGTTTAGAATAATAAAATTATTATATGAAGCATTTTACCTTCATTGATTTTGAACCCAGGACCTTCGCGCCAAGCGGGTGAAGGACTGAGGGTGTTAATGGTAATTATCATAGACTCGTCGCGCCGCGTCGTTATTATAACGAGATGTTTTCATTGGACCTCCGTATATAACAAACGCCCATTAAAACTTTACTACTACACTTTACTACTGCAATAAAACGTCTTAATAAATAATCTACGCTATACAAGTTGTGATAATCTGTAGAATTAAAAATATCCTTGTATCCAACTGCACTGAAATTACTTAATTAATTGATTTAAATTTAAAATATAATTATTAGTGTAGTGTCAGTATATGACTGTAAATGTTATGGTTTTAGGTACGATCCCTATTAAAGTTAATGATATAACATTTTTTTTTAGCTTCACGCTGTAACCCGCACACAGACTCTTAACACTAGGTTCCCTCTGCCTACCCTGTGCGGAGGGTACCTAGTGTTAAGACACTCCGTTCCCCACTTTCCGCCGAGTTTTGGAGGCATTGCGTGCTAAGTGGCGGAACTTACCGCCGCGCCTCGATACCAGAGCGAAGGAAATAAAAATATTAAATATCTCCACTCCTCGAGTGGGAATCAAACCCACAACCAGGCGTTTACAGTCACACGTTTGTGCCACTGCGCTACGACTGGCCCCCAGAACTTAAAATGCAATATATCGAAAAATCAGGCGGAAAATTGTGGCATGACACTTCTCTATGCTTTTCTTACTATGTAGGAAAAGTGTAAGCTGGAAAAAGCAATGAACGAAACAACTTAACTTGTAAACGGCCATATACTCGTAGGTGTTGAACGAGTTATGTAAAGTTAGTAGTGAAGATGTTTGATCGATTTACTCTTTTAAATACTAAGATACAGCAGCAGTTATAATTGTCACTTCAGTATTTTTTCATACCACTATATAAATTGTCATTTTCGTTACAAAGTAAAGGTGTAGGTGTTTGTGTCAGGGGTGTGCAACCTGCGACCGCCGTTTAATAATAAAATGTGGCCCGATAAACATATTAATGTTTATGATACATTAGTATCATACATAATACGTATCTGTAGTATTTTTAAGCTTTTTTAAAAGTTTTAAAGACGCGTCATTTTGTTTCCTTCTGTTAAAGTCAGAATAGGTTAAAAAAAAGGTTGCTCTCTTCTGATCTAAGCTTACAGGATCAAGACTTTGATGAGAGTTAGCTTAAGCATTGAAGTCTGTCATTTAAAGCACTGTTACTATACACTAAAACAAACATAAGCAACTAAACCCTACACATTTAACACAGATCGTTACTATCGGACCAAGAGAAGCTGCCCGCGCTGGACGGGCACGCGGCGTGGCGCGAGGCGGAGGCGGCCGCCGTGAGCGCGCTCGTGCAGCGCCGCCTCGCGCGCCTGCAGAACCCGCAGGACTGCAAGGACGCCAGGAAAGTCATATGCAATCTTAATAAGGTTAGTCTTACATATCTTTTACATATAAACCTGATTGACTGACTGAATGGCTGACTATTATACTACAAGGATTACTTTTATGATGTAAGTTAGTACTAAGAGAAGATTTATAAAAACTCCTAAGGGGGGGTCCCTAGGAGTTTCTATAAACGTGGTGATCAAGATCATGGTTACAAACAAAAATGATCTATTTATGTGAAATGTACAAAATTCTCCTCTAAAGAATCCTCTAAAGCAGGGCTTCTTAAACTATAGGTCGCGACCCCAAACGGCGTCGCGTAGCAAAAATCTGGGGTTGAGAGATTTTAATGTCAAATATTTATAAATACCATTTTATAACATCGCTAAAGTTGACGTTACGAAACTAATTCTAAAACTATTTTCCTATGTATATGTATATTGTTACGTAATAAATAAATTATCAAAAAATATTAATTTATTTTTCTTTTATATTTATATGGGGTCGTCAAGAAACTCGCAATCATAAATCGGGTCGTGAATGACAAAATCTTAAGAAGCCCTGTTCTAAAGGACGTGTAGAAATACGCCCTCGTAAGGTACACGTGGACAAAGTCGCAGGCAAAAGTTTGTTGGCACGGGTTCGAATCCCGCAAAGTAATACAAAAATGTTTTTCATTTCCTAGATTTGTTAAAAATATTAAAATAAAACCATCCTGAGTACTACAGCAGTTACATAAAAAATGTAAAAAATGGAGCGTTCGTAAATTGTTAATGAATTTAACATGTAAATGTAATTTATAGTATTACTTAATGGTTTCGTTACCACTATCAATGTTTTGTAGTTAATTATAAATATATTAGCTTCACATTTGTTCAATATAGTACAAACCGCCAATAGAGGAGGCGAAAAATGTGAAGACACTCCGCTCTCTGCTTGCGCCTGAATCTCAGACATTACGTATAAAATGGCAGTACCCGACACCGCTTTCTTCAAGATAGAGCTACTAGAATATTTTAAACAACAATTTCTTCAAATAGAAATAGAATCCACAGCCATACATCTACAGTCAAGTACTGCGTTACTATGGCCTCAAATTATTAAATAAAAATTAAATACTTCATAATTTATTAAAAATATAAATTTATTCATTGATGTTGTAGTGTAACAAGTTGTTTACATTAAAATAACGTAAGAAAATAATTGCATGTGGGCATTTATCTTACACACGTTTATATTGTACGTAACATATACGGGCAGATTTAATTCGTTTTATACATAACCGTAGTACTTGCACGTAACTATATACATACATTACATGTATAAGTACATAATTGCGAAACCATTAACGAAAATTATTATACTTAAGTAATTTGTAGCTGTCGCGTTGTCGGCTCATAAATAGACTAGTTAAATTGTTCTACGAAATTATAATACCTGTATAATACATGCATAATACGTGTCTAGTACCTGTAACGAAGCGAAATGTACGTGTCTACATAAAATAGAGCTTCACGCTTTATAACGGAAATCAGAATAGATAGAGAAAACATAGCGTGAATCATTCCTTCAAGTTGGCATCGAACCCACAACTACTCGTATACAGTCAGACGCTGTCTGAGGGCATCGAGACACTTACATAATTATGTATGAACATAAATATTTAATGTGTTTAAAGAGTAACTGCACACTACACTCATACACTTAGGGGTTATAAACGTATTTAGAAATGTATTAAACTTTGAATATATTAAGTTTTGGTGAACATAGCAGAATAAATATGGTTTAATTAGTTAGAGAGAGGGCTTGGACGGATGTCATGAGGTGCGGGTCCGAATCCTGGTATATTCAAATTTATACAATTTTCTAAATATGCACATACATACGTACATAAATGCTTACAAATTATCATAATTTAGTATTGAGTATCCATTGATATATGACTCTGTTCCCCACTCATATTAGGAACATAGCCTGTCAGGTGACGAAGCTTAAGAAACATTTTTTTTTGGTTTTTTTAGCTTCAGTTGTATCCCGCACACAATAGGAAAGGCAGGGAGAATCTAGTACTAAGACGAGTGTCTTAATACCCACGTCGTTTCCCACGCACCGCCGAATTCTGAAGGTAGTGCGTGTAAAGTGGCGGAACTTAACGAGTAGGAATCGAACCCAACCAGTTTACAGTCACGCTTTGTGCCTCTGCGCCGCGATTTGAAACCATTCAATAACTAAAATATACTGTTAAGAACATAAAGAACCCACAACCAGTCATACCTTAGCAACTGTTAAGTCGTTTAGAGTTTAAAATTAGTGGAAATATATCGGATATACGAGTACATATCACACGAGTAACTCACAGACACTGTAAGGTTTGCAACAGTTGTTCAAGTTTAGGGGTTTCCTCAGAGCGTCACGTCGCGTGACGTCACGCGTTAATATTTAATGCTGGAGTCTTACGAGTGGCGAAAACTGTTCCTATCTATATACATACGTATGTGCACGTCTGTCTGCTCTCAGAGTACATATTTAAATATTAATAACCTGTAATATGTATGATACTTTGTTCCAGAATAGCGAGTAGTATTTAGGTTCACCTATTATTACTGAACAAATCGGTGAAATAATGTTCTAAGAATTTAGAATATTTTGTATTTAATTAAATATTATAATAAAAAAAAATAGATGCTGTCGTGTCGCAGTCGAATTTGGTCTGTCTGTCAATGAGTTAGTTGTGGGTTCGATTTTCATTCGAGGGAATTCAATTTAAATAATTTTCATCTATTGGATCTGGTATCTATGACAAAGTGCGCCATTGAGTTCCGCCACTCAACACTCAATATATCGAATTCGAGCGGAAAATGACGGAGTGTCTTGATATTAGGTTCTCTTTGATTGCCTTGTTATGTAAAGTATGAGGCTGCATATAAAAATTGTGTATTGTGAGCAAAAGAAATGTTGTACTTATGTAATTAAATATAAATAATGATATTTTAAGTGTCTTCTTTGTCATATATGAGATAAGAGTGATATTAGAGGTAATCTACATTGCGACGATTCAAAAGTTTTGTGTTTGTACGCTATACTTTCCTTTGCTCTTCACTCAATTCTGATGATATAGTAATTGATAATAATTAAATATAGTGCGTCACTCGACGAAATCAACCGAAACGAGCATTGAATGTCATTGCAAGTTGATGACATCGAATAGAAGTAATATAGTTTTACATACGAGTACAGTATAATTAATCGAAAGATAATTTATATATTTAAAAGTAGGTTTGACAGAGATTTCTTTTTAGTAATTTACTATTTGCTGCTATTTATTATTACTTAATGAATATCTATTGTTTACTCAATGGATATATAGGTCCTAGGTAGGATATCGTAGGATATATTGTCACATTGCTGTTACAAATTACTTAGTAACTAATTTAAATTGCTTCTATTTTATTATTATTTTTCTCTGTAAAGTATATACTTTACATCTCAAGGTAATGAATATTATAGGAATTTTATGTGTATTTATTTTAATGACTACTTTTTTACTAAGTGTATGACACTTAGTATGTTCTACGATGTCGCATTTACGAGGTACGCAGAGAGAATACATTTTGATACGTTGAAAGATCACCCATTGTTTTATACATTTCAAACACACATAAGATTGACTGGCTGAAAAACACACTACCGACATTTGCGCCATTCAGGTCGGGGGAAAAGAGATTTCCGATTACTTCTTGAGCCCACAAAGTAGTAAGGATTCGAGAGTAGCTAAAGGGCCTGCCAAAGGCGGTCAAACCTACGTGCATGGTATATGAATGACACAAGAAGCTTAAGAAGTAAAAATAAGCTGTGGGAGGAAGAAAGGGAAGAAGAAAAGGGGTTATTCTTTTAATTTAATACCTTACACTTTAAATTAGAATCATGAATTTTTAAATGTAATTAATTACTTAGTAAGCAAATATATTTTATATCACTTAAACAGCAATTGTTGATTGTGGGTGAAATTACAATGTAAAGCTCTTTTTGCTCTTTTATCTTTCATAAAAATTATGATTTTTATAAGACTGTACTTTTTTTTAATCTAAAGAGTCATATGTAAATGTACATTGATCGTAATTAATGATACTTGTCCTTCACTATGATGGGCCTGCAAAGGGACAGTCATCAGTCAATGCAGTAACTATTATATTCTATTTATAATACACCCTTCATCGGGACATTAAGATTTTTACACTGTAACAGGATTGTTTCTTTATTGTATTCAGTATGTCGTAAATAAACCAATATCTTCTAAAAAAATAAGGTTTAATTACTATACCAATTTATGTTTTTAAAAAAAATGGATATGTTAGGGACTTATAATTTATATTTTTTATTTTTATAATCTAATAAATCCTAAATACATTTTATCTTGAAAATTAAATCCACAAAAAATTCAAACCTCTAATGAAGACCAATGTTTTATGGAACCACCATTCAAAATATTAGTATTTTAAAAAATACTGCACATTTTTATTTCTTCTTATGCATTTCATCCATATATAGAAATGGGTGGAGTCACGTAATAACTGTCTGCATTGCCAAATTTTGAAACTGAACCATAGTTATGTCAATGTAGTGTAGTGTAGCAAACTCAAAACCAAATTGACAAAACAAAAAAATGTATAAATACTTATAATAGTTTTTTTCCAAGAGGTATTTGAACCCACTGCCATATTGTGCTTAGTCACGCACTTGCTACAGATTCAAGACTGATTTACAATGATATCAAATTATTGAGTATAGCTGAAATTATTGAGTATGTCATTTCTTATTGTAGCTTTACATTTTTACCCACATAGCAGGATATTCGGAGAGAACCTAGTGTCAAGGTACTCCATGTCATCTCCACTTCCTGTTCGAAATCTAGTCATTATGTGTTGAATAGTGCCGTACGTAATAAAACGTAAACATAATGACACACTTCATCTTAGCAACCGAGGCAGAGAAATGAAAATAATTTAAATATTTATTTCACTCAAGTTGGAATCGAACCTACAACTAATTGCGTTAACACTCAGATACTGTCCCACTGCGCTACGATGGTCTTAAGTTACAATTGACATAGTGATATTTAACTATTATTCATATATTGCAACAATTCTTATAATAAAACTTTATAGTATTGATCGTGGGAAAATAACTACTGTTTACGATTATAGACATGTATTTATACAGAAAGAGGGTGTTACGCTTCGATTCCTCACAAGATGATTGACCTCGTGACACTCGTTACTAGATATGTCGTGTTTTAAAATACCTTTGAATAATTTATTAATATCATTTGAAAATAACTTATGAACTATCAGGACCTTAAATATAATTATATCAACTATTTATAGGCACATGGTATTTTAGACATGAAATGACATTCAGAGGCAGTCATGATGTAGTGCGAGTGTGACTATGAACACGATTCATTGTAGGTTCGATTCCACTCGGGGATTATATTTAAATTACCCTCATTTCTCCACTCTGGTGAGACGAAGAGCGGCGTTGAATTCTGGCTCCCAACCAGCAGCCCCGATTTTAGCGCGGAAAATGCAGTCTCTCTGGCCTTGACATTACATGCTCTATACCTCCCCTAATATATATATATATATTTTTTCTTATTATATAAAAAAAATAAAGTAATGAGAAAATAGTAATTGTAATGAGAAATACAAGGTTAGCACTTGTTATATATTTATTTAAATTAAGCATTTCCCTGTTTGATAAGGACACTCGAGTACACCTTTATCGATTCAAACAGTCTCACACTTTGATTATCGTAATTATTCAGATGTTTTAGTATTTATTTAAACATTTAATACGTTATATTAACTATTAAATTGGAATGTCGTGGTTTTGTTTATTTAGCCATACTTATTGTTTATTTATTAAATATATACATATTATCACAGTAAGAGAGCTGTAATTTAAAACGCATTCGATTCGATTTGAAACAGTATTTTTATTTTATTACAATAAAATAATTTTTAATCGTATATTATTTTCGTATTTATCAACAAGAAACGGAGTGTTTCCTTCTTTCTCACCAAACAGGGACGTTACGCGTTGTGCTGCGTACTAGATTAACATGCTGTATATTAAAAATGTATTTATTTTTTAAAGCGGGATTCGAATCCGCATCGCTTACGTTTAATTTGACTCATCCGACTTGTGGTCTACATTTTTGTATTAATTTATTATACATACAAGCCGTTAACCGCGGCTTTGCTCCCGTGATCAATGCTACTTAATAATAAGTTAATCATACATGGTTCGTATAATGCTTCCTCAATATACGATCGGTATAAAATCTATTCAAAAGTATTGTATCAACCAATAGATCCTACACTCGTCACTAAGGCTCCCTCTCTCTATTTAACTATCATCGTTAAAACAACCATAGGGCAAACAAACACATTTAGCCATTTATTATATTAGTATGAGTAAATTATAAATTCATTAAGTTTGTGACCTATTTTTCTTACTATGTTTATTTTTGGAGATTTTGAAAGTAAAAACACATCATTAATATATATGGCTGTCGTTTGTCACTAAATTATGACTCATTTATATTTAGCAATACAAAGTTAGTATGTTGCGTAAAGCGATATCTTGCTATCATATTGTGATATATATTATATATATTAATTTGATAAGACCAGAATTATATCTGAATAATATATAACAAACTTGGTTAATGTTTCGTTCTAGCTTCACGGTGTATCCAGCACCCAGCAGAGGCAGATCGAACCTAGTGTTAAGACACTCCGTTCCCCTCTTTCCGCCGAATTCAGAGGCGTTGCGTGTTAAGTGGCGGAACTTAACGCCGCGCTTTGCCTCGGATACCAGAGCTAAGATGTTTTGTTCTAACCATTTATTTTTCAGTTAATATTTTTTTTTTTTTTCATAGACTTTCATATATTATTGGCCAAAATAGTAATAAAAAAGTACTTAAGACGCCACGTTAATTACACCTTTATATATCATTCAATGAATTTGCATCATATCCTATTATTGTTTTATTTCAGGGTTATAACAATTTCAGTGTTGTAATCTCTTGAAGGTGTTTTGCATTTCAGTCTAGAGCTTAGCAAACAATAGATATGTTATATATATTTCCCGTAAAAGGCGTGTAGAAGTCGATAAAATGCATAATTTTAGGCGCACATTTTTAATTTGGGGTTAGTGGTGGCGCAGTGGCACATACGTGTGACTGTAAAAGACTGATTGCGGGTTCGTTTCCCACTCGAGGAGAAATATTTATTTTTTTCATTTTCTTCGCTTTTTCTTCGTATCGAGGCAAAGTGCGGCGTTAAGTTCCGCCTTTTAACACGCAATGCCTCCAAAAATCGGCGGAAAATGGGGAACGGAGTGTCATAACACTAGATTCCCTCTGTCTACTCTGCTGTGTGCGGGATACAGCGTGAAGCTAAAAAAGAAATTAATTTTTAGTAGTGGTAAATTCTGTTTTTATATTATTAAAATATATTTTTTTGGTTGATGTGATTAATTATTTGTTAGTCCTACGAATATTACAACTCTTATTGCTTTTTAGTATTTAAAAATATATGTATACGTGTACTTAGACTCATCAACCGATTCACGCCTGCTATGGATTTAAATTAATACGTCTCATATGAAAAAAAAAACATATGGCTTCGGCGTGCCAGTTTTATATACAATTTCGTATTTTTAATTAACGCTATTTAAATTGATGATTCTGAGAACGAAGCCAAATGAAAACTGCAGCGAGCTCCGTTACACGTGGCAGGTACCCATCAAGTTGGGAAAAATTAATAAATCAATACACGATGCGACGTCTGCTGTCTCACGTGAGCGTGCTCCACCTAAATATACCAAAACAGCTTAAATGGTAATCGATACTTCAATGTTTTTTAACGAGTAACCAGTTTGGTTTGATAGATTTGTCATTGCGAAGATGAAATGTGTGCAAGGAATATGAATCTTTACATAGCGACAGTCTTGCATAATCAAGTACACGTTTACGGTATGTACGTAAATATTAAAAATTAGTAATCCGCTTGCGACTTCAAACAAACTGTTCAAATTTATAATTTCAATTGCTAAACTCTTTTATTTAATGCACCAATTGTCATAAAATGAACACTTTATAATATTTAGTTGGGAAATTTACAAAAAATATTATAGTCAAAACTACATTTAAATCGGTTCAGCCATGTGCCACTGCTGATTTAGGATGAACAAACGTATAGATGGACATACAAACAAACGAAAAAAATAAATCATTGCTTTGAGTTCACTAATAAGTTTTTTCAATAATTATTTTTCTCTTATATCTTTCATGTGCAGACAACAATCAGTGATATTTTTATTATATGTTTAAATATACTTAGGTGTTCTTGAATTTGAAATGTACCGTTTACATTTACATAAGTAGTTCGTCATTACTCGGTAACAGGACCGTCTGAGTGGGTACTGCTCCTTGTAAGTTTAGTACACGGCGCGGCGCACCCCAAATATAACAGCGCCTGTTAAATTAGACACTCGTGTTATATTTATGTTACTTTAAAAACCCTAAAGCGTACTAATAGGACTTCATAAAAACGAGAAGATTTAACTTATGTAAAATAATTCATGTCAAAATTTCAAAATATAGAGGTTTCACGATGTTTACTTTGTTGGTTTCTATACGAATATATTTTAAATGAATTTCTTACTTATTAAATGAATTCTTTCATATTTCTTCCTATTCCAAATTGAATTAGATTTTCATTCAAAATGAGAGACACAATAAGATCGTGTAGTCAAAATGAAGTAGGGCCTACATAAAAGAATTTTAAGCACGATCATAATAGAAAATATCGTAGTCCTGACAGCTGAATGGCGACGGTCGCATATCATCTTTATGAGGGCTCCGGCGGCGGCGGCGCTTACGTGCACTGTGATTATGTAGATCAACTGGCTCAGATAAAGACCGCGAACATAACTATTACCAAAACCCGATAATTTTACCTCATAAGTGAATTATCATGAGTTTAGAATTTCCATGAAAATAAAAAAATATGTATGTGTGTAGCAGTAAGAAATATATGTAATAGAATAATAGTAATAACTGGACTCTCTTGGGGTATATTCTTTAAGCCTTAGGTAGGTTAACTAAAGTTTTAAGTACTGAAATTGTAAACAAAAAAATTGTATTGCATAAGATAAAACAAGAATCATGTTAAAAAAAGGTACAGACCAAGTCAGTCGTGGCCAGTGGCACGAACGTGTGACTGTAAACGACTGGTTGTGGGTTCGATCCCCACTCGAGGAGTGGAAATTCCATTTTCTTCGCTCTGGTGTCGAGGTAAAAGCGCGGCGTTAAGTTCCGCCACTTAACACGCAATGCCTCCGAATTCGGCGGTGCGTGGGGAACGGAGTGTCTTAACACTAGGTTCCCTCTGCCTACCCTGCTGTGTGCGGGATGCAGAGTGAAGCTAAAAAAAAAGAAATTCTTTGAATAATGTCATTTTATGTGATAATATATTTACAGTCGACATTCATAATTCGTAACATATGAATAAAGAATTAAGAATATTCAAAATATTTTAAGTGATAGAGTATACTCATACTCTGAGACATCCTTAATCCTTAGTATATTTTTTCTAAGCTGATCGTAAAATAGCTTCTGTAACAAGTGATATCCTTTACGTATTACTAAAAACCTTATGTGTTTATTAAAAACCTCCGGAAACATATTTTTAAATTAATTTTATGATTATTAATATAGTATTGTTTAGTTAATAACTTTAGTTAGAACAACGATCGTAAATGTTATTGTATAGATTTTATCACATTTTTATTATCTGTAACTTTCCTTTAATGCCTTTCAGAATATTTAAAAAGCGTAGTTCCGGTGGTGTGTTTGCTTATAATAATATTCATTTTAATATATAATGATAGTTTAGCAATACATGACAACAACTATACTGTGTACTTTATTAAAAAACAAGCTTATTGTAAGTAATAAAATTGTAACTTAGTGAGATAATGTATGTATATATGCTTTTTATTAAAATTTAAATAAATTACTTATAATAGGGGCATGAACCATTAAATTACTTATTTATTTTTTTATTAATTACAAAAACAAAAAAAACTTTTTTATTTTTTTATTAATTATTCAGAAGTATATATATAGTAACAGGGCATTTATAGTAGAGTTAAGGCACTCCGTTAACCAAATAGAGAGATAGCGTGCTGAATGGCTAACTTCAACGCGGCCGCAGTTTATTTTAAATATAAAGAATACGGGTTCGAATCCCGCTGCGTTCAAATTTTTATACGTTTTCTAAATATCTTTTTCGTAAAGAATAATAAAGCGAAATATTATATAGAATAGCATATAATATTTCGCTTTTCTATTGCATAGAACGTAAAAGTAGTAGATTCAAATCTCACTGTGTGTGTCACAGAGTTTATCATCCGGAAAATGAACAAACGTAATTAAAAATTACAAACACTTGTTACTTTGTGTAACAAAAGTAAGGAGCAGGAAAAACGTAAAAATGAGATAGTATATTTTAATTAGACGAGGCAAAAAACGAGATTAGCATTTGGATGCAAATAATTTAAAAGGAAACCGGACTGCTTGAGCACTTTGGTGAGTTTGCTTTGTGACGGCTTCCGTTCTAATTTCCTATAGCGTTTCGTCATATCATTAAATATAAATAGTTTTATTGAGTTGCCTCTACGCGACTGTCTGTTTGTTTTGGACACCAAATTTATAACGCGCGCTCGCTTTCATATCAAAGCCCTCATTTTCGTCTACTCTTTAAGCCGCCTGTCATTCATAATTATTATTTTTGTATTGTAGCACAATATACAAGATTTCTATTTTACAGATTCAATATTAAATATATAGTCATTAAAATTGAAACTATACTTAACGCATAGATAATGCTATCAAAAACTTCGACAGTTTTAAAGAAATAAATTGAATATGTAGTATTTTTTTACGTTTTCACAAAACTACTGCCTTTTTTTTTGCAAAATAGACAGAGATAACCTTGTATCAAGACATTGTCTTAAAATTTTACTTCACTATATAAGAAAATGTCACAGTATATTCAAATTCAAAATTCAAATTCAAAATATCTTTATTCAAATAGACTTTTGAAAGCACTTTTGAATCGTCAAATGTACATAAAGCTACCACCGACTCGGAAGGCAGTTCTGCTGAGAAGAGCCGGCCAGAAACTCAACAGTTGCTCTTTTCAAATATATAAATTACAATTTTATTATTTGATACAATGGTAGCTAACCGGCATTGGACTTATTCAGATTAATCCCACGCATTTTTATCCTTTAAATACTCTTCTACAGAGTAATAAGCTTTACTTATTAAAGTATTTTTTACAAAGATTTTGAATTTTTCTAGTGGTAAATCTAAAACAAGCTGTGGAATTTTATTATATATGCGTATACTCCGACCCATAAAAGATTTATTTACCTTTTGGAGACGATAACGTGGCGTTACAAGTTTATTTTTATTTCTTGTTCCTATAGTATGTATGTCACTGTTTTTAGCAAAGCACAGAACATGTTGTCGGATAAATAAAATATTATAGTATATATACTGTGAGGCGACTGTAAGTATACCTATGTCTTTAAAAACATCTCGCAAAGAATCTCTGGCTCTTATATTATAAATGGATCTTACGGCTCTTTTTTGTAGAATAAATATTGAATTAATTTCTGCAGCACTTCCCCATAATAGCATTCCATAAGATAAAATGCTATGAAAATAACTAAAATAAACAAGACGGGCAGTGTCAATGTCTGTCATTTGTCTTACTTTTTTAATCGCGAACGCGGCAGAGCTGAGTTTATCTGCAAGTGTTTTAAGGTGAGAATTCCACTGGAGTTTACGATCAATATTTATGCCTAAGAAAACTGTTTCCTCTGCCATGGGGAGTGTTTCCCCTTTAATTGTTAAATTAAAATCTCGCCTTCTAACATTGGGCAGAGTAGATTCGAGACATTTAGTTTTTTTGGCATTTAACATAAGATTATTAACGTCAAACCAACGAAGAATTTGCGACAGTGCACTATTCACTTCGTCATAGTTTATTTGGTTTTTGTCAACTTTGACATATATTTATAGTGCACCCATTGATGGTATATATTTTGTTTTAGGTAGTCGAACCCGGTAGCAATGTCGTAGTCGGGTAGTAGAAGGATGCACCGTTCATGATGAAGCTCTATCCCAGCGGGCCCTCGGGTGTCAATGGCCTGTTTATGATGTACCTGTCCAAATGGAAACGCGTCACCGTGGTCCTGCTGCTGGTGTGGATCATCGTCACCTACCTGGTGATATCGCCGCTCAGGTCAGACTTTATTTATAATAGGTATAGTTGGTATCACCATTGATTATATTAATTAATTAGTTACATTGCCTGATATGTGGCCAAACACGATAAACTGATGTCTTGACTTGAATTAAAGGTATCGGATTATAACAGGTTTGTAGAGATTTAATAAATATTTAATAACAATGTTTAAAAAGTAATTAATAAGTAGCATTCTCTCTTGCCAAACGATTGTTCGTAGAATAATATTTGGCCAGCCGAAATTATACAACAAAAATATGTTGTAAGGCGTATAAGAATTTCGACGCAGCTGATAGTAGAACGCATGGCTCAGCGGTGATAGCACCTGGACGGTACTCAGGAGGCGCGATTCCCACTGCGTTCAAATTTTTATAAGTTTTCTAAATGTCTTTTTCAATTTTCGTAAGTGTGGTATAAATTAAAAATAAAATTAAATAGCTTCACGCTATATCCCGCACACAGCAGGGTAGGCAGAGGGAACCTAGTGTTAAGACACTCCGTTCCCCACTTTCCGCCGAATTCGGAGGCTTGCGTGTTAAGTGGCGGAACTTAACGCCGCGCTTTACCTCGACACCAGAGCGAAGAAACGAAAATATAATTTCCACTCCTCGAGTGGGAATCGAACCCACAACCAGTCGTTTACAGTCACACTCTTGTGCCACTGGGCCACGACTGGCCACATGTGGTATAACACTTTAAAAATGTTTAAAAAGAAGTATAGATTATTTGTAATTTTATATTAAGAACTTAATTTTAAAAATGCAAATAATTAAAAATCATAACTAGTCCATTATTTATTTATGTCATCAATATTTTAGTAAATAAATAAACTTTAATTGATGTTAATAATGACTTGATTGCATCCGGTATTGGATTTAATACTAGAGGAAATGGTTGACATTAAAATATTTCAGTTTAATTGACGCAGTTAGTGTTAGGCGAGGTTCTGCAACATTTACATAATTTGGCTGAATGTTCTCTATTAGACTCTTTATTCTTACTCTCCGTAATTCTGAACAGAAGAAAATGCAGCAGAGTAACAGCACTCTTTGTTTATAAATTTTATTTTTATATAATACAACTTTGCGTTTCAGGATACGGCATTAACTGCCAGGTTTATGTAGCGAGATGGTTAATAAAAGTTTTAATTAACACTAAGCTCACAAGATACGGTTAAATTTCAACTTTACGGTGTTAGCTTTATAGTATAAGCCACGAAACATTGAAAATATTACTTAGGAATTTAGTATGTTGCAATCTAACCTACGATGGTGCATGGAGCCGTGTGGTGTCACTGGATAGCGTGTCAGATCCTATCATGTATACCTACGTAACATGATTATATCCTTTAGGTAATAAATGCGCCTGCCATTACTCGCGTCCTTGTCATATCATCGGACTTATGTCAATATTTCGTTCACAGCGACATTATAAGGAAATTAAAATAAAATACGATATATTGTGAATGAATATGTTAAAGTAGTCTGCGTGTGGGAAAATCTTCCGCACATTATGTAGCATAGGCAAAGTACCTAGGGCCTACGACCGAACCCTCGTTACTTCATTTATTTTCCACTCATTTAGAGATTATTATTGTTATTGCCACTAATAAATCTTTAAATTATTGGTTTGGAAGAAAGAAGTCCCGCGGAGTGTCTTGCTTCGGTTATTTTTTAGGTGGGAGAAGTGAATGCCACTTCTGTGAACTTGTGTCCAATTAACTATTTTATGTTCTAAAAATGAAGCAACAAGATACATCTTGTTGTTTGAACAAGATAATTTGACTTTGACTATGGACCGGGAAACCCAACGTTACGCCATGCTTAATCTTATAATAGGCAATTATTTAGTTTATTAATCACATTGTTTTTGCAATATTCTATATTTTTTTTCGTTTCTAACATGTCACTAACGTTTATACAACACTTTTTTCACGAACTATTTTTATTTATTTAGAATACATTAATTTGTCTGTTGTTATTCATCAACATCACACGCCTTCATCGTTATTCGCATGAACACATCGAAATAGGCCGTAATAAGTAGTGCACACTTGCAGGTCGTGCACAATTTGACTTGGCTTCATCCTCTACTTAACTTATGAAGCTAGTTGGATAGCTTCCAAAACGTATTTAAACTAATAATCGACAGTTTTTTTTCATGCACATCGTGCAGAAATATCTCTATCGTGTATATACTTAAGTGCATTTCTTTCTGCCGTATAAAGGCAGACTTAGACGGTGATAATCTAGGACTAAAGTACCTAAATGTTCACTTGCTCATATATAATACTAGTGGCCCGCTCGCAGCTTCGCCTGCGTGAACTACACGACTATTCTCTACTATATTATGCATGTATTATTCATATAAACCTTCATTTTGAATCATTCTCATTAAAACAAACCGCATCAAAATCCGTTGCGTAGTTTTGGAGATCTAAGTATATATACATACAGATGCCGGAAGCGATTTTGCTTTATACTATGTAAAGATATGTGATATAATAATTTTTATTATTTCCAAATGGCTATTGAACTAAACACCCCCGTTATAATTAAACATTGTATAACTGATCTTCTATCTTTATTGCATATTTTGCATTAAATCGCAGAAGACATGCTGTATTTAATACCAACATTAGTGGAATTAGTGGGCGCGGCCTGCCCTACCCGTAAGTTAAACCTTAGGTAGTGTTGTGTTCAGTTGGAAATTTACTTATAAAGTGGAAGTAATATGTGTCAAAATGGAGTGTCTTGGCACTAAGTGCTCTCTGAATGCATAGTCAGATCAACGCAAGCAAGAGAACCTCGTAGCAGCAAGCGTATTTTAATTAAATTAAAATGTAATTTTGCATATTACTAAAATGATGACGTGAAACAATGCGCAAATATGCTTTAATGGGTCTGTAGTTGAGGTCAACAGTGGCGCTGAAATGAAACCGGCCGGCCGGCGTCTGCAGCATGAGTGTGCCTAGCCAATGGGGTTCAGCGCTAAAATTTATGTTACACACATATATTACTACTTATGGTTTATCCATTTGTTTAGTAAGATAATATCAACCGCCTTAATTAACAAATTTAATATTACTCTTATGGCATATCTCACCTATTGTATATGAAAATCGACAGAGAATATTATATAATTATGTAATGTACTTTTTAACAGTCAGGAAGTCAGGGAGCACCTAGTGTCATCACTCCATACCACACTCCGACCTTGCGTATTGGGTGGTGAAATCCAATACCACGCTTTGTATTAGGAACTAGAGTAGCAAAATAAAAATAATTTAGATATAATTTCCTTAAATGATTATGAAATCCACAATCAATCGCGTTTATACCCAGACGCTCTCCCACTACACCACGATAGTAATAAGTTTTCAATTATGCAAATTTCGTCGACGAGGTTATTAGGAAGCGTTTAAAATTTAATTCGCAATATTGGATATAACGAGTGTCGCGACGAGACGGGCGGCCGCGCATTGTTGCCGAGCGCCCGCTCCTACACGAGGCGGCTGACGGCTGACGGCTGAGACCAAGTTTTGCCATTCAAACATATTTTTTCAGTATTAAACTTGCATTTCAGAAGTCTACGTACACTTTGTATGGCGTGCAACCCTTTCAGAAGCTCCATTCACTTAAATTTATAACTATTTCAATATGTCATTATAAAAGTACATAATGGTTACTTTGTTAAAATTTTAACCTATGTATTTTTTATTTATGTATTTACCATGTTTTTTACGTCGTATTTAGATTTTCCGCCGTAATAAAATATATATAAATTTCCTAAATACTGGTTTAGCTTTATTGGTCTCATTTACATGTATTGGTTTGTGTACGATAGGTTTATATAATAGGTATGTTTAATAATTATATAAATTCTATATATATATATATATATATATATATATATATATATATATATATATATATATATATATATATATATATATATATATATATATATATATATATATATATATATATATATATATATATATATATATATATATATATAATAAATTTATAAATTCTATTGGGAAATAATATCCGAGTACACATTTCATATGATTCACGATGGTTTCGATTATGAATGTTTATCATTTTTCATCTTACTATTAGCCTAACTTTAAACATTAGTAGAAAAAAAAGGGAATATTTTAACATTTTTTAAGAGTTATTCAGAGTTAGGTCAATTTTTTTTAGAAAACGTTCATTTTTTTAATATTTGTAAAAATTTCTTTGTAGAAGTTGATAAATTATAGTAATAAACAATAACTTATAGTAAGATTATAAAAATATCGATGCAGCCAGATGTAGAGCGCATGGTTTAGCGGTCTGAGCGCTTGGACGGTGACCAAAACAGCTTCAGATCCCGCTACTTTTTAAATGTTATGTTTTCTAAACATTTTTGTCATATTGTGTTGACACTAGGCCCTTGGCCCTTTGAATATCCCGCTAAGCGGGAAAAAAGCCTGCTGCTACACATATATTTTCACAATTTCCTCTTTATATTCGTTAAAGAAAAACAGTCAACTTCCTTCCAGTCGCTACAACCGGCTTATCACCAACAAAGTCATAACAAATAATAACAATAATATTGGCTATATAACGGTAACGGTTGTGCTAATGAATTTGCATTTTATGATGCATTTAAGATTTACACACCGTGTTCGTTTCGATTATATGTTATGTGTATATAAAATACTTATTACTTTACTTGAATGATTTTTTACTTTTTATAAATACCTACTACCTGCCTGTATAGATTTTTATTTACATATATTTCAAAGGGGTATAGTTAAAGAATATAAAGCTATGAGTCCGTTCTTCGCAATAACATTGTTGTTCTTTTCCGCATTGGTCAGAGAGAATCTAATGTCACTTCAATTCTCTTCAATACACTTCGTTCTTGTTTAAATGATAATAATGGAATCGAGCCCACAAATATCGGTTTTATAGTCTTCACCGCGATGTCCTCAATCCCAATTCTTAATAATCAGTCCATCTAATAGTAATTCTTTCCGAAGGGTTCAACAGATACTTTTTTGTTTTACCAGTTCAGTAAACCAAAATATATTTAAGATATGAACTCTGATGTGAGTAGGATTCAAACTGAAAAAACTGATAAAGACAAGAAAACGTATATAAATTTGAACGCGGGATTCGAACCCGCGCCTCTTGAATACCGTCGGCGCTTTCACCACTGAGCCATGCGTTCTACTATCCGCTGCTTTGAAATTCTTATACGCTTTATTACAACTACATAATTTTTGTTGTTAGCAAAGATGTTAGAGAGATTTTAACAAATTTCTACTACCCAAAGAATGTTCTACGAACAATTGTTTGGCAAGAGAATGCTATTTAATAAAAATTTGAACGCAGCGAGATTTGAACCCGCGCCTCCTGTATACGTATAATACGAATAATAATAAAATTTTTCTAAATGTCTTTTTCAATTTTCCTTAATATGGAATACCACTTTAAAAATGTTTAAAAGGATTCAAACTTTTAATCATTGCATGCACTCACACACGTACCAACCCACATATTCAGCAATCCACTAGACAATTATCTTGCGGATATTTTTAATTTACAAAAAAAACAATAACACATATTCGCATCAGAAATTCGCTGCCCACAATGACTATAAACTTGTACAATACCTATATTGAAACCGATTGTAAAATAAATCAATAATTTCATCGAGTTTATTATTTCAGAACGGTATACGAACATAAATATTACTTTATTTTGTATTATACTTTTATTTAGTAGCAAAGTGTGAATCATAGTTCACATTTTAACACTCAGAAAAGACATGAAATATATCCCAAATTGTAAATAGACTAATGTAGTTGGATTTGAACCCGCGTATCTTTGTCTGTTGTGAAACTCCAATTTTAATTCTAATCAAACTACGTTGTAAATTCATTGTTACATAATTCCAAAAAAATACTTGTTATATGACGGCAGAAATTACTAAAAAATGTTTATTTGTACGAGTCAATCTTGTTAATTAATTAAGATATATTTGCGTGAACTCAAAACGTTGCGTGAACGTGCAAATTCCAATATTTTTAAATTGGTTACACATCATATTTAAAAACAAAAGAAAAGAATTTGGTCATCAATATACAAACCTCCAGACGGAAAAATCGCGTAAAATAATACATAAATATGTTACTAGGTCACACCAAAGGCTTTGGGATATACTATGTACGTATAAACAAAAATATTTAATAGTGTCGGTGCATAAAACAAAGCTATTGCATGTTCAGATGCGAGGGCAGCTCGGAAGAAACGGCCGACTTTCAAGAGAGATTAAAAACAGTATCGCTGCAGCTGGAGTCTCTGAAGCAACAGCACAGCAACCTCATCGCACAAATAAAGAAGTCCTCCGGGTGAGTGTTTCACCTCCGGCTTACTTTGCTTTGCCACAAATGAATTCTTACTCAAAGCCTCTAGCAAAGAGTGTGTATGTGTGGGTACTTTGTGATATTTTTTTGACTCTTTTGCGTGTTATAACATTTTTTAATATAACTTGAAATCTTTTTTACTGAAGATAAAGTTGATGTTTTTGTGTAGAGTTTTTATTAATAACACCAGATTTTTCATAATGATTTTATTGAAAAAGAATTGTACTCATCTGAAGTATGAAGTGTCGTAACATTTGTAAATATTGTTGGGTGTAATGATGCGTTTTTTCTGTATATTTAGTGTAAACCTTAACGACATAGATACGTCGGCGCTGCTCCACGACGGCGGCGGCCCCTCCGAGGAGTACGAGACGCTGCGCCGTCGCGTCTACTCCAACACGCAGGAGCTCTGGTACTTTGTCAACCACGAGCTCACCAAGCTTATCAATGATGACGTACAGCCGGATAAGATTAAGTCTATCTTGGATCAAGTTGCGGACAGGAAAAGGTAATTTAGATCATTTTATAATGTAATTGAAAACATTAATGTAGCATATTGTAGGCAATGGTTGTGGGATCATATCCTATTTGGAGCTCTATCTTATGTATATGGAAAGATTATGTGTACTAACAAATTAACATTTGGCGGGTCGCGTAGTATTATTAAACGGGCCGCATCTAGCCTGAGGACGCGGGTTGCGTACCCCTGGTATAGTCATAGTGTAACTAGGTTTAAAGATACAAGGCACAAAAATTGAACATGAGCTTATTGCATTTCATATAGTGTGAGCTACGTTACGTTAGTAAACTTGAGTCACATTTGCAAATAATATCTAGTTACGTTTCCAAGTTCCTTTTTAGTCGCTATACTTAGTCCTATACAAAGCATAGGACACTTTGTCAAGTCGAGTTACGAACAAACTTGTTCTTACGTGGTTAACGTTGAAGCAATTATGAACTTTAACTGTATAGTGAGAAGGTTGATATTAGAATAGTGGAGTGTTTTCCTAAGGTTCGCGTACTTTAATAATTTAATTCGATTATCATAGGAAATACGTTACGGTTGACAATGTATTCGTATGTACTCGTACATGACGTGAAATACATACATATTTCACAGCGTGTAGCGTGTAGCGTATAGCGTGTCTACACGCTACCTTTGTGCATGCCGGAGTTAACCTAGTGACAAATGACTTGTTACTTGTAGATAGGGTTATAGTATTTACTTCTATTTATATCTGTACTATAAAAATAGTAAAAATAAAATATTTTCTGTAATGTGTAATTGATGTAAAGAATAGAACACTTAGTGTAGAACCATAAAATACCATTTTGAAATAAAACTATTTTTAACCGGATTAATGGCGTATTTTAATAATTACTTAGTAATTATTAGTATTCGTAAAAACATTTTTAAAAAACCCGACGTGTGAACACTTTACAGTAGTTCGTGGTCGCGGGTAGACTCACACTATCCGTGACCACGGACTCCTTATTACTATTTTCTTTAACTTATATATTTCGAATACCAATAACATGCGATTAATCCTATCAAAAATTGCTTTATTTTAAAATGTGTAATAATTGCGAACACGTATATCAGACTTTAAGAAAATAGCGCCTTAAAAAAAGTTATTCAGCGTGATGTATATTTTGGTGAAATGAATCGTTAAATTCACACAAACGAAGTAACGAAGCAAGTGACTACTAGATTAGAATATTAAAGTTATAATGTGAAGTATTTTTTATTGATTTTGAACCCAGGACCTTCGCGCCAAGCGGGTGAAGGACTGAGGGTGTTAATGGTAATTATCATAGACTCGTCGCGCCGCGTCGTTATTATAACGAGATGTTTTCATTGGACCTCCGTATATAACAAACGCCCATTAAAACTTTACTACTACACTTTACTACTGCAATAAAACGTCTTAATAAATAATCTACGCTATACAAGTTGTGATAATCTGTAGAATTAAAAATATCCTTGTATCCAACTGCACTGAAATTACTTAATTAATTGATTTAAATTTAAAACATAATTATTAGTGTAGTGTCAGTATGTGACTGTAAATGCTATGGTTTTGGATACCATCCCTATTAAAGTGAATGATATAATTTTTTTTAGCTTCACGCTGTAACCCGCACACAGACTCTTAACACTAGGTTCCCTCTGCCTACCCTGTGCGGAGGGTACCTAGTGTTAAGACACTCCGTTCCCCACTTTCCGCCGAGATTTGGAGGCATTGCGTGCTAAGTGGCGGAACTTACCGCCGCGCCTCGATACCAGAGCGAAGGAAATAAAAATATTAAATATCTCCACTCCTCGAGTGGGAATCAAACCCACAACCAGGCGTTTACAGTCACACGTTTGTGCCACTGCGCTACGACTGGCCCCCAGAACTTAAAATGCAATATATCGAAAAATCAGGCGGAAAATTGTGGCATGACACTTCTCTATGCTTTTCTTACTATGTAGGAAAAGTGTAAGCTGGAAAAAGCAATGAACGAAACAACTTAACTTGTAAACGGCCATATACTCGTAGGTGTTGAACGAGTTATGTAAAGTTAGTAGTGAAGATGTTTGATCGATTTACTCTTTTAAACACTAAGATACAGCAGTTATAATTGTCACTTCAGTATTTTTTCATACCACTATATAAATTGTCATTTTCGTTACAAAGTAAAGGTGTAGGTGTTTGTGTCAGGGGTGTGCAACCTGCGACCGCCGTTTAATAATAAAATGTGGCCCGATAAACATATTAATGTTTATGATACATTAGTATCATACATAATACGTATCTGTAGTATTTTTAAGCTTTTTTAAAAGTTTTAAAGACGCGTCATTTTGTTTCCTTCTGTTAAAGTCAGAATAGGTTAAAAAAAGGTTGCTCTCTTCTGATCTAAGCTTACAGGATCAAGTCTCACTCTGATGGGAGTTAGCTTAAGCATTGAAGTCTGTCATTTGATGCACTGTTACTATACACTAAAACAAACATAAACACATTCAACACAGATCGTTACTATCGGACCAAGAGAAGCTGCCCTCCGTCGACGGGTACGCGGCGTGGCGCGAGGCGGAGGCGGCCGCCGTGAGCGCGCTCGTGCAGCGCCGCCTCGCGCGCCTGCAGAACCCGCAGGACTGCAAGGACGCCAGGAAAGTCATATGCAATCTTAATAAGGTTAGTCTTACATATCTTTTACATATAAACCTGATTGACTGACTGAATGGCTGACTATTATACTACAAGGATTACTTTTATGATGTAAGTTAGTACTAAGAGAAGATTTATAAAAACTCCTAAGGGGGGGTCCCTAGGAGTTTCTATAAACGTGGTGATCAAGATCGTGGTTAAAAACAAAAATGATCTATTTATGTGAAATGTACAAAATTCTCCTCTAAAGAATCCTCTAAAGCAGGGCTTCTTAAACTATAGGTCGCGACCCCAAACGGCGTCGCGTAGCAAAAATCTGGGGTTGAGAGATTTTAATGTCAAATATTTATAAATACCATTTTATAACATCGCTAAAGTTGACGTTACGAAACTAATTCTAAAACTATTTTCCTATGTATATGTATATTGTTACGTAATAAATAAATTATCAAAAAATATTAATTTATTTTTCTTTTATATTTATATGGGGTCGTCAAGAAACTCGCAATCATAAATCGGGTCGTGAATGACAAAATCTTAAGAAGCCCTGTTCTAAAGGACGTGTAGAAATACGCCCTCGTAAGGTACACGTGGACAAAGTCGCAGGCAAAAGTTTGTTGGCACGGGTTCGAATACTGCGGAGTAATACAAAAATGTTTTTCATTTCCTAGATTTGTTAAAAATATTAAAATAAAACCCTCCTGAGTACTACAGCAGTTACATAAAAAATGTAAAAAATGGAGCGTTCGTAAATTGTTAATGAATTTAACATGTAAATGTAATTTATAGTATTACTTAATGGTTTCGTTACCACTATCAATGTTTTGTAGTTAAATATAAATATATTAGCTTCACATTTGTTCCACATAGTACAAACCACCAATAGAGGAGGCGAAAAATGTGAAGACACTCCATTCTCTATCCGCGCCTGCATGCGAGACATTACGTATAAAATGGCAGTACCCGACACCGCTTTCTTAAAACTAGAGCTACTAGAATATTTTAAACATAACCATATTCTTCAAATAGAAATAGAATCGACAACCATACATCTACAGTGAAAAGCTGTCATACTATGGCCTCAAATTATTAAAAAAAATTACATACTTTATGTAACGAGTTGTTTACATTAAAGTAACGTAAGAAAATAATTACATGTGGGCATTTATCTTACACACTTCTTTCTATATACGTAACATATACGGGCAGATTTAATTCGTTTTATACATAACCGTAGTACTTGCACGTAACTATATACATACATTACATGTATAAGTACATAATTGCGAAACCATTAACGAAAATTATTATACTTAAGTAATTTGTAGCTGTCGCGTTGTCGGCTCATAAATAGACTAGTTAAATTGTTCTACGAAATTATAATACCTGTATAATACATGCATAATACGTGTTTAGTACCTGTATCGAAGCTAAATGTACTTCTCTTCATAAAATAGAGCTTCATGCTTTATAACGGAAATCAGGACAGGTAGAGAAAACATAGCGTGAATCATTCCTTCGAGTGGGCACCGAACCTACAACTACCGAGTATACAGTCAGACGCTGTCTGCGGGCATCGAGACACTTACATGTATGAACATAAATATTTAATGTGTTTAAAGAGTAACTGCACACTACACGCACACACTTAGGGGTTATAAACGTATTAAGAAATGTATTAAACTTTGAATATATCAAGTTTTGGTGAACATAGCAGGAATAAATATGGTTTAATTAACTAGAGGGCTTGGGCGGATGCCATGAGGTGCGGGTCCAAATCCTGGTATGTTCAAATTTATACAATTTTCTAAATATGCACATACATACGTACATAAATGCTTACAGATTATCATAGTTTAGTAGTGAGCATCCAGTGATATATGACTTTGTTCTCCACTCATATTAGGAACATAGCCTGTCAGGTGACGAAGCTTAAGAAACATTTTTTTTTGTTTTTTTTTGGCTTCAGTTGTATCCCGCACACAATAGGAAAGGCAGGGAGAACCTAGTGCTAAGACACTCCGTTTCCCACGCACCGAATTCTGAAGGTAGTGCGTGTAAAGTGGCGGAATTTAACGCCGCGCTATGCCTTAGCCCAAAGAAAATCGAATTATTAAATACTTCCAGTTCTCGAGTGGGAATCGAACCCAACCAGTCATTTTACAGTCACGCTTTGTGCTTCTGCGCCACGATTTGAAACCATTCAATAACTAAAATATACTATTAAGAACATAAAAAACCCACAACCAGTCATACCTTAGCAACTGTTAAGTCGTTTAGAGTTTAAAATTAGTGGAAATATATCGGATATACGAGTACATATCACACGAGTAACTCACAGACACTGTAAGGTTTGCAACAGTTGTTCAAGTTTAGGGGTTTCCTCAGAGCGTCACGTCGCGTGACGTCACGCGTTAATATTTAATGCTGGAGTCTTACGAGTGGCGAAAACTGTTCCTATCTATATACATACGTATGTGCACGTCTGTCTGCTCTCAGAGTACATATTTAAATATTAATAACCTGTAATATGTATGATACTTTGTTCCAGAATAGCGAGTAGTATTTAGGTTCACCTATTATTACTGAACAAATCGGTGAAATAATGTTCTAAGAATTTAGAATATTTTGTATTTAATTAAATATTATAATAAAAAAAAATAGTTTATGCTGTCGTGTCGCAGTCGAATTTCGACTGTCTGTAAATGTGTCTGTCCATTAATTGTGGGTTCTATTTCCATTCGGGGGAATGATTAAATTTAAGTTATTTTCATATACTGAATCTGGTACCTATTACAAAGCGCGGCATTGAGTTCCGCCACTCAACACTCAATATATCGAATTCGAGCGGAAAATGACGGAGTGTCTTGATATTAGGTTCTCTTTGATTGCCTTGTTATGTAAAGTATGAGGCTGCATATAAAAATTGTGTATTGTGAGCAAAAGAAATGTTGTACTTATGTAATTAAATATAAATAATGATATTTTAAGTGTCTTCTTTGTCATATATGAGATAAGAGTGATATTAGAGGTAATCTACATTGCGACGATTCAAAAGTTTTGTGTTTGTACGCTATACTTTCCTTTGCTCTTCACTCAATTCTGATGATATAGTAATTGATAATAATTAAATATAGTGCGTCACTCGACGAAATCAACCGAAACGATCATTGAATGTCATTGCAAGTTGATGACATCGAATAGAAGTAATATAGTTTTACATACGAGTACAGTATAATTAATCGAAAGATAATTTATATATTTAAAAGTAGGTTTGACAGAGATTTCTTTTTAGTAATTTACTATTTGCTGCTATTTATTATTACTTAATGAATATCTATTGTTTACTCAATGGATATATAGGTCCTAGGTAGGATATCGTAGGATATATTGTCACATTGCTGTTACAAATTACTTAGTAACTAATTTAAATTGCTTCTATTTTATTATTATTTTTCTCTGTAAAGTATATACTTTACATCTCAAGGTAATGAATATTATAGGAATTTTATGTGTATTTATTTTAATGACTACTTTTTTACTAAGTGTATGACACTTAGTATGTTCTACGATGTCGCATTTACGAGGTACGCAGAGAATATATTGATAAGTTGAAAGATCAATCCATTGTTTTATACATTTAAAACACACATAAGATTGACTGGCTGAACACACTACCGCATTTGCGCCATCGTGTCGGGGAGAAAATAAATTTCCCGATAACTTCTTGAGCTTACAAACATCGAATGTTAAGTTAAGCTCGTATACACAGTAAACTTTACAATAAAAAATCACATTAAAGCGAACATCTTTGGTTTGATGTGTTTTTTAAATAATATATACGAGAGCATGTTGTTTTTTTTTTTAATTTTGCACATTTTCCCGTATGGCGTGGTAGTCAGGGAATTAAGTGTAAGGACACTCCATTCTTCAGAGGTGGTAATGAACGCTGCGTCGTTTTTTTACCAGATAGGAGAAAATGTAAATAATATAATAATTTCACCGAGTGGGAATCGAACCTACAACCGATCACAATTACAATCAGACACTCCCATAGCGCCGTGATGGCGAACACATATTCTTTATTTTATAATACTTCACTAGCGACCCGCCCGCGGCTTCGCCGCGTGAACTATATCGTAATATTGCAACCCTCGGGGGTGGATTTTTAAAAAATAAAGTAGCCTATGTTTAAGCTTAGATTATCAACTATATTTATACCAAAATTCATTACAATCGGTCAAGCGGTTTAGATTTTTCATATAAACTTTCATCCCCTATTTCAACCCTTTAGATGTGGATTTTTGAAAAAATATGTAGCCTATGTTAGACCCAGTAACTTTTTCTACTTTCATTCTAAATTTCATCCAAATCGGGCCGGTAGATTAGACGTGAAAGCGTGACAGACAAACACACAGACTTTCGCATTTATAATATAAGTATGGATATCATACGAACATTCAATAAATTAGACTTATTTTTAATTCATACATATTAATTGAAAATAGCTTCATATAATGTAAAAGACCATTTTCTAATATACTTTTATCAAAATCGAAATTGGAGCAACATTAATATAGTACTGTGATAAAACTCAAGGCCTCGTAAATATTTTATTGTAAAGCCGTAAGTGTTTATCGCCGTTTCATCGAATCATTTCACCCATCGATTATATTTTCGTAAAAAAATGATAATCGTTTTTATTACGTCTGTTTGATGATTATTGTGATAATCCTAGTATGTGATAGTGGGTGAATCATAGGAAATTTAAAATATTCGGTATGTCTGTATACTGAATATAAGTACATATTTACAAAAAATATCTAATTTATGGAGATATTACACAAAAAATATAATATGAAATTGATTAATTTTTAATTTATTGTGTGTGTTCATCAATCGAACTAACACACACACACACACGGGTGTTTTAGCTCGATTGATGGTTTGTGTTGGTTTGCAAACTATTTTATTGTAACAAATTCGAAACTCTAAGAATAAAGATTAAGATTGGGATATAATACGTTAATTAAGAAGTTATATTGTACGGGTATATAGTAACAATAACGAGAAGCAACAACAACTACGTCCACGTTGTGAAGGCGATATCATTTTGGGATTTATTAATGATAACTAGCGGTAAATAGAAATTGTTGCGTATAGTAGGTTTACGCTTTTCCCTCAGAGTGGGGCTAGCGTCGACATACTCTGTGTTCCATTTTCCGCGCGATATCGACACATTGCGATATAATCATTCCCCGAGTGGGAACTGAACCCACAAGTATTGCTTTACTACTACACTACACCACTGAGCCGTGACGGCTTTCGAGTAGTATGCAAGAGTCATAAATCCAGCCAAAACAAAATTGCGAGCTGCGACTAGTGTACGACATAGTACATAGTAATAAAACGTACCATAAATGTTTCAAGTGTTAGGATATACTCGTATTTGTATCGTTTTCGCAATTATTTTACCAAATATTTTACTTATTGTGGAGTTTAAAAGTAAAAATAATTTATGTGCCTTCTAAATGCGGTAACGGTTGCTTTATTTGGTAATATTATTTTTCGAGAAGGCAGAAAATTATTATTATTTTTATTTTTATTGTAAGTATTTACTTCAAAGCTCTACATTTTTCAAATGTATTTTACTTATTATACTTTACTGTTGGTTACATCTTTCACAATTTTAACACATTTTAAACTATATTACCAGTCCAGGTGGCCAGTCGTGGCCAGTGGCACAAGCGTGTGACTGATAAACGACTGGTTGTGGGTTCGATTCCCACTCGAGGAGTGGAAATATTTAATATTTCCATTTTATTCGCTCTGGTGTAGAGGTAAAGCGCGGCGTTAAGTTCCGCCATTTAACACAATGCCTCCGAATTCGGCGGAAGTGGGGAACGGAGTGTCTTAACACTAGGTTCCCTCTGCCTACCCTGCTGTGTGCGGGATACAGCGTGAAGCTAAAAAAAAACTATATTACCATTTTGCCAATGTCTTTTACTATTTGCACATCGAAATATAATTTCAACGTAATATTCTTAGAGGCCATTAGTTAACTTTTAAATATTTACACAGTCCATGATTGACGCAGTGTAGCATTAGCGAATTAGTGATAAAACGATATGGCTTTCTATGTTATGTTTATATTTAATAAATGTTAGTAATATTTTAACCCATAAGTAAAGTGCTTATTCAGGGACATTCAGGTGGTTGTAAAAATATTTTATAAAGTATTTAATTGATTTTTTATGCGATATGTTAAATGTTATGTTATGTTTGTTTTTATTAAAAATAACTAAACGTTTATGCTTTTAGCCAAGAGTCATGGAAATTTCTTTTCTTTCTTTTTCTTAGAGTAATGGAAATTCCACCGAGTGGGACAATCAATCAGACACTATCCTACTGCGCTACATTGGCCTAGTAAATAGCTTAACAAAACAACAATTAGTAGTAAAACAGACACAATGTCCATACAATGCTGTGTACAGTATACTCGTACAGTATAAAGTACAGTAGACGCTGTCGTGTAGTTGCCAGCGGCCACTGATTGCAGGAAGAGTGCTATTGACACGTCCCCTTATCGAGATCTATTCCATACGGGCTTAGAAACGCCTGACCTTTGCTGCAGATAAAACACTTGTGTTGTTTTATTCTAACCTTATTTTCTTATATATTAATGTTGTAAATAGTAGAATGTGTACTATGTAAGCTATGGTATTTTTACGATAACTCGGCTACATTACAAATATTCTGAATATATTCAGGAATACCTAATATTTCGTTCGCAAAGTTATTTGCCTAGATTTTATATAGCCCTATTTTCAGATACTATTTATATTTATATATTTCGTAGTTAAAATGAGAAATGTCGATATGTTCTTTTACCACACACACTTTACTTTAATCACACATCAATTGCAGGTTTCTAAGCCCCCTAATTTTGGTAACGCGTTTGAATAAAGGAAGAGTTTAATTTATTTGAATCTATAAATTAAGTATACTATTTTTATAATAATTTGGAACACGTTTAAGTTTATAAATAGCCCTGTTAACGCGTTGCTAGGCAACGTTAAAATATATTACACATTATACACTCTTTCACTATATAAACTACAACTGTGCCAAATCTCATAATCATTCGTTGACATAATTTTCGTAAAAAGAAGTACCTACAAAGTAACTTCACGCACATTTAATGATATAAATAAATACAGTGTAGTTAAGCACTAGCTAATTGGTTGAAGGTCGCGGAGTTGGCTCATTCATTATACGTTTTTGAATTTCTTTTAAACATATTTTGAACTGTTTGTATAAAACTAATTATAATGAATCTTAGTTTGTGATTATAATAGCAAATTAAGTTCAGATTATGCAATTATTTTAATATTTTTTAGGAAGTAATGAGGCTAACAGTATTACTAGCTATATCCCGTATTGACTGCCGTGAACCTGTGGGGAAGCGTATGACTGTAAAGTCGATCGGTTATGGGTTCGATTTCCCATTTGAGGATATGATTATATTAAAATTATTTTCCGTATATCAATACGCAATGTCTCGAGCGATTTCGAACTGAAAATGGAGAATAAAGTGTCTTGTTGGTTCTTTCTCTGACTGCCCTGATATATTGTTAAATGTGTGAAGTTAAAAAATATTACATCTTCATTAGATTGCGTCTAAGAAGGCTTTTGTAAATCTAATAAAACTACATTGAAATGTAGCTTTTGGAGAAAATTTTAAGAGTCTTCTTTCATGTATCTCAAACATCAGTTTTAAAAATACATATTCTTTTATTTTAACTACAAGTTTTTGTAGTCTTTGCAAAATATAATTATTACCATATACTTTTAAAACATTTTTAAAGTGTTATTCCACACTTAGGAAAATGAAAAAATACCCGCGCCTCCTGAATACCCTTCAGGCGCTCTTACCACTGAACGGTATTCTGGAGGCGCGGATTCGAATCCCGCTGCGTTCAAATTTTTATACGTTTTCTAAATGTATTTTTTTATTACCATATAATTCAAGTAATAACCGATAAATAGGTAAAACTAAACAACCACCATTACGTCCGCGGCTGTACTGCTCATACGTCGCGCGTATCGTATCAATACACATTACACTGTTATCTGCCACTCGCAAACTAAACACACGCTAATTAAACCAACTGAGTAAACGCACACATTATCTCCTTATCAGGATGTTCGTCATCAAACAACGGTGCTGATAACGGACCTAATTTGTTAATATTATTGATTTTTTCATATTCACGCTTTTTTTTATATTTATTTACCTCATTATAATGTAGAGAGAGCCAAGTGAAAAGACACTCCGTTCTGCATCTTAGCTTCATGTTTATTTCTGTATAGCAAGGTAGTCGAAGAGAACCACGTGCTAAAATACTTCGTTTTCTATTTTTCGCTTATCACAGTGGAAGAATGAAAATTACTTAAATATAATGTTACCTTCGAGTGAATCGAATCCAAAACTAGCATTTACAGTTGTTGCTCTCTTTGTATTTTAGAAAATTAATAGAGTAGTACAAAAATTCTATAACATAGTCGAGATAACAATTATTGATATCAGAATACTATTTGTATACGTAGACGACGTTTTCAAGAAAGTGTAAGAAATTTGTTTATTAACAAATAAATATTTGTTATGGAGGCCAGCCGCCAAGTGTGACTGTAAACGCGACTGATTATGGGTTCGATTCCAACTCGAGGAATTGAATCATTTATTATTTAATTTTTTTTGAGGTGTTGAGGCAAAGCTTGGCCTTGTGCTCCGTCGGAACGAAGGACGGAGTGCCTTAACACTAGGTTCCCTCTGCCTTCCTCGGACGATTGATTCGGTCCCCGTGGTCCGGCTAGTGGCGGTCGAGAAGGAGCACCGTCAGGTTTTAGTGGGTAAACGGCGGTGTTATCATATTACCTCACTAGAGTCTCATATAACCCGAATCCCGAGTCCCCACTTGGGCTGGTATCCGTCACGAATTTCCTGAAAAGGTTCCCTCTGCCTACCCTGCTGTGTGTGGGATACAGGTGAAGCTATTTATGCCTATATTTTGCTGGACAGGCTATATAACATAGAGTACATAATATGTAGTGTAGTGCGACGTCGCGATAACTATCTTTACGAGACTCTTCGCCGGATCGTAAATTTTTACGTGATGCGTCTACGTAAATAGTTGAGAGCGCTATGTTTTATAAATGCACTCTTTATTTATGTGACTCCCGAGTATTTATGTGCATTTATGTTTACTTTTATTAAACTATAGTAGAGAAGAAAATGATAGTTCTTTATAAAAACAGTATTGTTGTCAAGTTGAGTTTTAGTAGGTAGGTTAATATGTATTTATTACTCGGAGATTCAAAATATTTTTTACGCTTTTATATATGTATTATATTTTGTTTTTTAAAAGCACAACCTACAGTGGACATTTTCTGGCACATTTGCCACAAATTTAAACCTTTACTTAGATATGTTTAATATTGTGTAAATAACGTAATAATTTTTATTTATTTTTATTTTTACATGTAATATCTTCCCATCGTATAGAGTTACTCTTGTATCAATTCACTTTGTTCCCCTTTACGCAAAATAAAAACATTGCTAGTCGTACCTTTCAATTGGTTTTAGTAAACAGGAAAAAGAAAATATTTAAAAGTATAAGCATTCAAAGAGCAATTATCGCGGAGAAGTAAACCTTTTGACACTATTTTGATAATTATATTTGAACATGGGGAATTTGTTGGGAAAACCACGATTTAGTTTATATTTTACGTATTATATCTATCTATTTACCCGTTGTGGCGCAGTTGTTACATGTGTTACCATAACTGCGATAGTTGTGAGTTAGTTGTGTTATTTACTTATACATATTTAATATTTATATTTAGAAATATATATATTTACTTACCTTTTAGATAGACGTCGCGTAGTGTTAAGTTCTACCATTTAACATTGTGAAAGTGGAGAAACGAGAGTCTTTACAGTAGGTTCATTCTGTTGTGAGAAAGATAAAAATAAAACCATCTATATATGTTAAATAAAGTGAACATATTATCATGATTGGCTGTGGATTGGATTTCCCGTCCGTCGAGTTATCATAATTAAATTTTATTTTCATTTCTACTTTAATATTATTTTTAAATTTGTTATACTTCTCCACTTCGGTCTAACATCCATCACGCAGTGTCTCGTTTACGGGCGGAAAGTAGAACGGAAAGTCTTTTAAACATTTTTAAAGTGTTATTCCACACTTAGGAAAATTGTTAAAGACATTTAGAAAACGTATAAAGAATTGTTGTTTACAACAAGAATAAGCTGTAATAAAGCGTATAAGCATTTCGACGCAGCGTGAAGTAGAACGCATGGCTCAGTGGTGAGAGCGTCTGAACGGTATTCAGGAGGCGCGGGTTCGAATCCCGCTGCGTTCGAATTTTTATACGTTTTCTAAATGTCTTTAACGGAAAGTCTTGTCACTAGGTTCTCTCTAACTATCTTACAATGCGAGAAACCCTGAATTTATATAAAAGTGTTCATAAAAGTACGCATGAGTACGGATAGCGATTCAACTATGATATTAGTGGTACAAAACCGTCGTGAGGCCGCGGTATAATTAGCTATACAAACAAATGCACCGTTTACAATAACACTGGCAGCCTGGCAGGGCGATCACCTCACTCTCAAAGTTTGTTCATTTTCTGACTGCTCTAGCTTTATTGAATGATATATTTAAATTGATTATTTCACTTGTGAGCAATTCGACTAGAAGCTATATAAAGTCTTGATGTACCATGTATGACTTACAATAATTTGTAACTTTAAGTTTAGAAAATCTTTTTATTTTTATTTTGCCTAATGAAGTGATAATGTCTTAAGAAACTGAACGTTTAAAAAAAAATGTAAATTTGTATTTTTATTATAATATCTTAATTATGTTCAAAACTATCACGATGTTGACCTTTTATTTATCTTTGCAAAAAAATATTTTTAATTGCTATTAGAAGTTGTATAATTGAACAAGGTCATGTCTAAGCGTAAATCAAAATTACATCCATTTTTTTATTAGCGTCACGCTGTATCCCGCTTACAGCAGGGTAGGCAGAAGAAACCTCGTCTTAAGACAGTCCATTCCCCACTTTAAGCCGAATTAGGAGGCATTGCGTGTTAAGTGGCAGAACTTAACGCCGCGCTTTGCCTCGACACCAGAGCGAAGAAAATGGAAATATTAAATATTTCCACTCCTCGAGTGGGGTTCGAACATACAACCAGTCGTTTAAAGTCACACGTTTGTGCCACTGCGTTACGACTGGCTCCAAAATTATAAAATAAATATTAGAGTTTGTCTATTCATTTCGTCTTAATAAACATATTTTTTTTTTTTTAAATTATATATTATATTTTTTCCAATTGTGATTCGAATCAGCAACTATGATAAGTGAAAAAGACGTTTTAAAGAAAACATATAAAAATTTGAACGCAGCAGGATTCGAACCCGCGCCTCCTGAATACCGTCCAGGCGCTCTCACTACTGAGCATGCGAAATTTTTATACGTTTTACGTTAAATATTTATACTTTTTCTTTAAAATGTCTTTTTCAATTATCCTAAGTGTGGAATAACACTTTAAAAATGCTTAAAAACTATGATAAGTGTACCTAATATGAAGTCAACATGTAGTTGATTACGTCACTGTGTCTTATAATGTCACATATAGTCATATACCTATATATATTGTAACATTAGTCATATACCTAATGTTACAATATAATACAATGTAATTATACTTTAAGTACTATACGGATACTATAAATAATTTTTACGAGCGCTCCATTCATTAATTTCACAATTAAAATAGGGAACGCTCGTTAATCAGATAAATTAATGTTTGTACGTACTTTTACCATTAGAATATTGTCCCTAACATTGTCTTACATGTACTATCGAGTGTAGGTATTATGTAAAAATCTAAAATCAAAGTAAAGTCAGGGCTTTGTTTATTATATAAATTTTATAGATATAGATAATCGATGTCGATTGTTAACTTATGAATACGATTTCCATTTATATAAACGTTGTACCAAAGGCTTTTCTGTTTAGGTTTTAAGTTATAGTAATATAAAGTACCATTCATAAATTAAGATATATATTTAACAGAGATTACGGGTTCAAATCTCGCTAAAGACAATATAACATTTTAATAATTGAATTAATTCTCTGACTTTGCGTTCCACCACAAAACACACGTCTCGAAATCCGGCCGAAAGTAGAGAATAGAGTGTCTCAACATTGTTATGCGGGGAAAAGCGTAAAGCTAACATAAATATTCTTATAATTATTATTTAAATAATTTTAACATATTTTATAAAGTTTACCAAACAATTTGTGGTTAGCCGTGGCGCAGAGGCACGTAGTATGACTATAAACACGACTAGCCAGAGTCAGTTTAATTCCCATTTGAGAAGTGCAGATATTTAATATTTCCATTATTCCAGAGCCAAGGCCTTGGTCGAGGCGAGTGTTCACTTCACTCACTTAATATGCAATGCCTCCACAATTTGGTGGAAATTGGAGAAGAAGGTGTCTTAACATTAGGTTTATTCATGCCTACCTGCTGTGTTCGGGCAGGGTTTACAACGTGACGCAAACCGCTCGTACTTACCAATGTGTACGGTGTTCCCAGGGCTGCGGTTTCGGGTGCCAGCTGCACCACATCGTGTACTGCCTGATCTTCGCGTACGCGACGGAGCGCACGCTCATCCTGAACTCCAAGGGCTGGCGCTACAACTCGCGCGGCTGGGAGTACGTGTTCGCGCCGCTCTCCGACTCCTGCGTCTCCGTCTACGACGACAAGGTCGTGCAGTGGCCAGGTAAACCTTCTTATTTACAACCACTAACTAATTTCAGAGTACAGTACAAGAAAAAACCATTTACAAAACGTATAAAAAATTGAACGCGACGGGATTCGAACCCGCTCCTCCTGGAAACCGTCCTGGCGCTGAACGCATGGCGTAGCGAGCAAAACGCTAATTGATCCTGCATTTATTAGGTACACTTAACAAGTAAACTTAAGGTTTTTTTATATTTAAAAAAATATAAATAAACAAATAGATATTTAAACACTTCAATGATGTGCAGTCCATTAGTGATAGTTACGTTGTAGTCAGATAACTGTGCGGTCAGATTACGATGTATTTACGTACAATATGTATAATTGCTCAATTTATATCTAAACAACTTAATTGTGATCGAAATTATCGTTAACCTATTGCTGTTGCTGAGTGTTGCGTAAATTATGTTCTTAGTTGTTACTATCAATCATATTCACTTTAGTAGACACTTTAGTAGGCATCCCGCACACAGCAGGGTAGGCAGAGGGAACTTAGTGTTAAGACACTCCGTTCCCCACACACCGCCAAATTTGGAGGCATTGTGTGTTAAGTGGCGGATCTTAACGCCGCGCTTTGCCTCTGATACCAGAGCGAAGGAAATGGAAATATTAAATATTTCCACTCCTCGAGTGGGAATCGAACTCACAAACGTCGTTTTCAATCACACATTCGTGCCACTGCGCCACGACTGGCCCCTTTAGTAACTAACTTGTGGGCTTAAATCGCAGAAAGGGAAATTTTAACTTTATGATACCTAGGATTTTATAGAGCGGAAAATATTGTCGAGTTTTATTTTTTATCGTTTTGTTTCTCATTTTTTGTGATCAACAAATATACATACATATAAATATCGTTTTTATTTTTGTAGTCTTTGTCATGTATGCAAATTTTTATAAATTAATTTAAAAATCGAAATACTAAATTATAATATGAACTATAGTCAAATGTCCATGGCGCATCAAATAATATATTTTAAAAAAACTGTCTATAGCAAAATAAGCAAAGCAAAGGGGTGGTGTTTTTATGTAAAAGTTTTTCAATAGCAAGTTTCCGTGCGCCGTCGCGCGTCGCAGACCCCAACTTGGGGCTCGGGAGCGCATTGCGAGTGGACTGAGCATTTTCAATACAAACCAATCAGACGGAGATTTTTTAGTTTCAAACTTTATGTACTATCTGCTTTTTTTTTAAAGTAACTTTTTTAATATAACCGGCTGATGTGAAATGACCAGCTTTAGTTTTATTATGTGTATGTCAATTTATAATACTTACAATATGGTATTATTGGTTTTTTTGTATCAAAGTATCTTGGGGATATTCAAACAATATATAAAGTATTCTGAAAATTCTACACTCTGTAAATATTATTTTCTTATAAATAAAAAAATAAACGAAAGAAAATCACATAATTAGAAAATATTATGAATCAATGTTAAATCAAAAAGTTTTATCTAATATACTAAGTATAAGTTTAGTTGTATTGGGAACCATCGTACTGCTGTAAGACTGCGTTTATCTGGTAACGCGATGGTTGGGGGTTCGACTCCCTCTCGAGAGAATAATTATACTTAAATTATTTCCACTCATAAGAAGATTTGGGCCAGTCGTGGCCCAGTGGCACAAGCGTGTGACTGTAGACAACTGGTTGTGGGTTCGATTCCCACTCGAGGAGTGGAAATATTTAATATTTCCATTTTCTTCGCTTTCTTCGCTCTGGTGCTGAGGTAAAGCGCGGCGTTAAGTACTTACCGCCACTTAACACGCAAGCCTCCGAATGCGGCGGAAAGTGGAGAACGGAGTGTCTTACCACTAGGTTCTCTCTGCCTACCCTACTGTGTGCGGGATACAGCGTGAAGCTATAAAAAAAAAGAAGATAAGCGCGGTGTTGTATTCCGGCAATTAAAATGTTTCAATTTCGTGTGGAAAGTTGAGAACGAAGTGTCTTGACTCTACATTTTGTCTGACTACGCCTAGCTATGAGGAAAATATTGTGAAGCTCATTTGTATACGTATATAATTTCAGCTTCGTACGACGCGAAGGTGGTGTCTCTGCCGTTCATCGACTCTATCTCTCAGAAGCCCAAGTTCTTGCCGCTCGCCGTACCGTCAGACTTGGCGCACAGGTAACAGCAAATTTTAATACCCTATAAATTCTATAATTATTATAATAATTATTAAAAACATAACTTAACTAAAAAAAAAACATTACTATTAGTATCATATTTGAAAAATGACTTAGAGATAGCCTCCAAGCCTCGCGTTTGGTTGTGGGTCGATTCCTATCGAAGGTAGGATTATATATAAATAATTTAGTTTTTTCCGTTCTGGCAAGACGAACTGCGGCGTTAATTCACGCTATTAAACAAAGAGTGCCTCACTCTGTAATTCATTATGCAAAAAAAACGCGTGAAGCTCTTTACATCTTAAAAATTACCCACGGCGGGGAACGAAGTGTCCTAACACTAAAAAAATACACACATAATATTGATTAGGAAAACGAATATCCAAATTCATTATAAAAAATACATGTATTTGTATATTTTTATGTATTTTTTAATACATATTTATATAAAATTATAAAATGAGTGTCACTAAATTTAAACCAAATCCAATGGAAAATAAATGCAAATTAAAATCAGAATTATCAAAATATATATATCATTGTTGTTTTATACAGACACTAACACTTATTACAGCATTTTCGTACCGTCAACCCACTACTAAGCTAACACTGGCAAGGAAGGCAGTTGTGCTGAGAAATCTTAATCTTACATTTTATCTGATTACGCTACATTGCTTAAACGGTTCCATGTTTTTAGGAAAAATACGACAAATTAACAATTAACATTAGAAGTTCCAAATATCTACCTACTTCATAAGTTAGCATGAATGTAAAACAACATTTTTATATTCCAGTTACAATTGTGTTTTTATATATTTTATTTAGATGTTATTTACCGTGTTTCCACAGGATAGTCCGTTTCAACGGCGACCCGGCGTCGTGGTGGATCGGGCAGATGCTCAAGTACATCCTCAAGCCCAAGGAGGAGACGCAGAAGGCCATCAACGAGACCATGGCCAAGATCAACTTCAAGCACCCTATTGTCGGGTGAGATATCAGTTACTTAATGTGTTATAACTAGAATAATATACAAACAAGTAAAGAACACTAATCCATGCTTATATTATAAATGCTAAAGTCTGTGTGTTAGTCTGTCACACTTTCACGGCTAATCTACCAGTCCGATTTGGATGAAATTTAGAATGAAACTAGTAAATAACCATGGGTCTAACATAGGCTACTTATTTTTCAAAAATTAACCGTTAAAGGGTAGAAATAGGGGATGAAATTTTAAATAAAAAATTAAACCGCTTGATCGATTGTAATGAATTTTGGAATAAATATAGTGGATAATCAAAGGTCAAACATAAAAATTCTCCCCGAGGGTTGTAACATAACGAAACAATTAGGCAGTCCACGCGGTGAAGCCGCGAGCAGGCCGCTAGTTAAATATAAATGTTCAATTTAGTTAGTATAATTCTTTACTTTTTTAAAAGATGATTGTTGATTTATAAAAAAACACTCCCCTAAATAGTAAAATATTATAGGCAAAATTAGATATTTAAATTTATTGAATTTTAAACAGGTTTTTGTAATAATTTATACAACATACAATCATAAAATTAAAATACTATTTAATTTGTTCTTTTGCTGAACTTCACAAAGTTGTTTTATGATATAATGATGATACATTATGTTTATAATACTTACTTCTATCAGTTACTAACATTAATTTTGAATTCATATTGAAAGTATAAATTTTAAGAGCTAATCAGAATTAACCACGATAATTGTGAATGTGAGTTTCTTTTTTGCATTTACTCTTATAAAATAACTCAATTTGTTACTGTGTATTAGTAATAAATTTACAAATATATATGTTTAATTTTGTGCAGTTATATACATAAGTACCAAAATATTTAATTATACAACTTTATAAAAAAAAAAAAAAAAAAACTTTTTGCGTTTTCTTGCATAGTTTGGTAGTTAAAGAGAGCGTAGTGCCAAGGTATTTTATTAATATTTCTATTATCTTCGCTTTGGTGTTGAAGCAAAGCGCGGCGTTAAGTTCTGTCATTTAACACGCAATGTTTCTAAATTCGTGGTGTGTGGGAACGGAGACTTAATATTAGGTTGCTTCGGTCTATCCGAATGAGTGCAGGATACAGCGTAAAGTTTTGAGTGGAAATTGAATACACAACTGTTGATTATAGTTAGTTGCATTATATTGTCATATTATGCTATATCATAGCAGCTCATTAGGGCTGAATATAACTTTATTACTATATCTTTAAAAGTGGTTAAAGTTGAATGCATTACTGCATAATTTAAGCATGTCATTTCTAAGTTGAAAGTTTAAAAAAAAGCAAAATTAAAAATTTTGAAAAAACCCACGACGGTTTAATTGTAATTGTAAAAGGATAAAATAACTATAAATCCCCCGCCTAAAAGAATATATGTAACGAGATGATAGGGACGGCTTCGTCGGGGGCTGCCATTACTTTAAGTTTGCACAAACCTTCTCATAGGTTTTCTTGCTGTTAAAACAGGTTTGGCAAAAAAAAAAAAATATTAATATGAATTTACAGTTTTGATAACTGGTATTTTAAAGACTTTAAAACGAAATCTATACTGTTAGCTACTATATTTAAAATAGAGGTTGCAACTGGCAGCCCCCGACGAAGTCGTCCCTATCATCTCGTTACATATATTCTTTTAGGCGGGGGATTTATAGTTATTTTATCCTTTTACAATTACAATTAAACCGTCGTGGGTTTTTTCAAAATTTTTAATTTTGCTTTTTATTTTAAACTTTTTAAAGTGAATAGATACACATTATATATTATTACATAATATCGAAATACTTTATATTAATGTTCATGCAAATCCAAAAGAAATTATAAACCCAATGCTTTCTGGTTATCAAATGCTTATTGCAGCGCCTGGGAGATTGTCACCGGACATTTTCACGAAACTTAAAGTCTAACCAATCAGTGAAAGTGAAAATCACAACACCCCTAGTAGTTTTGATTTTGAACAAACTAATATCTTACTGGAGCGCCCCGTTGTATTCGTGATTTGGCAATTAAAAAACACGCCAGCAATTAAAACCAGAACCCGATCACAGAAACCGCTTCTAAATAAGTTCACACAAAAAAATAAAAGCAAAGCGCCCTGGTTGAGGTGTCACCACGACAACATATAAGAGAACACGCGCTAATAAGCCTGGATCCTATTTGATAACTGTTCCAAATCGGACTTGTAGTTTTAGTTGCATAATTAAGTTTAATGCAGCGCAACCTGGTGAGATTCTTGATGTAAAAAAAACCCGAAAAAACTTTTTCGCGGGTAGGCGCCAAAGTGCAACACG